>CAKNXH010060475.1:24734-44843 GCA_932178445.1 Andricus quercusramuli
AACAACCACCGCAGGGTCCCACTAAGAGCAACCACCATCTAAAAAATGTCAATAGCCCCCAGTGGAACACCGGCAAATCACACCTATGGCCACGTATCACGAAAGTGAGATGGGTGGTCACAGGGCACGATGAAATCACAACGACAGGCCGGCGAAACCCTCGTGTGTCTTGAGGACACGAAGCAACTCAAGGATGACAGCTTTCTGCATCCATCTCGCTAGTGCCTTGGCATATTTTTGGCACGCGGGTATGGCTTTGAGGTTACGAACCAGCGACAGTTTCGCACCTCAGAGAGCACCAATCACAAGGACAATTACTCGCACCGAATACTTTGGGTACTGTCGTTGCAGCTCTCTATTAAGATCCTCCTTTTCTTTCCCCTGTGCTGTGATGTTGTATTCGGACGAAGCAGAGAATTCGATCATGAATATAGTTCGTTTCTCGAAGTCTTGAAATATGATGTCAGGCCTCGAGTCTGCAACGGAGACTGCTGTCCGACAATCGTATTTCCAGAAAATTTGGCACTCCTCGTTTTGGATGATTGACTCTATATCCCTTGGAGCGTTCCGCAGGGCAGGGTCGCGACCAACGTCGTTCCTGCATGAGTCGGACACCCCGATAGTATGTGTTCTAGGTTTTCAGCGTGTGCATGACACGCTCTGCACCTATCACTGGGAACTTCTTGACATAAAATTCGGTCACTGTATGCTAAGGTGGAAATGACACCGTCCTGGCATCCGAAAATATAACCCTCTCTACCTGAACTGAGCCCTGATGATCTGAGGACAGCAAAAGTTTGCTCCTTCGACAAGGACTGTTTTTCTACATTTCTGTGAAAGCTTTCTTCACTTCAGCTTTCAGAAGTGAAGCATCTAGATGGAGTAATGCACAGTCCTCACTTCTGATGTTGAAATTCAGGCCTTGGGTCTTTTTTTTCAGGGTCTTGGCCGCTTGCTCGTGGTTCAGGACCATCTTTAGGAGAGGATCTTTGTCATTCGCAACGATGTAAGCTGTACTTAGAACAATGCACTTGTGAAGAGACTGGAGATTCAGAAGTCCGCGTCCGCCTTGACGGCGTGAAATGTATAATCGCGAAACTGACGAATTGATATGCAAGCTTTTAGGCATATTCATGATCTTACGTGTGGTAACATCAAGGGCCTTAAGCAGATACCTTGTTCAACGCCGGCAGATTGGAAGACTAAATCTGTCGAAGAAGATGCTTGTATCTGCCTCGCAGAGACTCCTTCACTGATGTTACGTCCTGAGTGCGGCTTTGAGGCACACCCAGGTATCTATAGTCTCTCCAGTTTGGAGATGTCTAATAACACTTATATCCACAAGCTCAGGGTCCTTGGGAACGCCAGTAATGTTTCCTTTCTTCAGATTAATTTCGGCACACTGGACCAAACCAAAGTCTATCCCAATTTCTCCTGTGTGAGGCATATATCTTCAGGTCATCCATATCAAATATATTAGTGACCTTATGCTTGCGCTGATTAGTGTCGCCACAGAGGTATCCAGGAGAATTCCGTAGTGCGAGAGATAGAGGCAGAAACGTGATGCAAAAAAGCGAGGAGCGCATGGTGTCACCCTGAAAGGCACCCCTCTGAAAGGTGCCTTTGTTCGTTGTCACACGATAATTTGTAGATGAGATAGTAAATCTAGTTTTCCGAAGAAGCATCAATCTCTCTATGCATCTTACTATGTGCGGATGCACCTTCAAAGCTTTCCAACAGACATATGATAATTCTACGAGAGGTTGAATCGAAAGTTTTCCGGTAGTCAATCCAGGCCATTGACAGGATGCGTTGATGGACCGCAACGTCTTCACAGACACACCTGTCAATTAGCAGGTTCTCTCGACAAGCCCGCTACACCTTTTTTCGAGCCGCGTTGTTCGTACATGTCTCGCCATACGGGCTCAAGTCGTCGAACATTCCTGTTGTTTTGAACAGCTGTAAAGATCTTATACAGTGTGTTCAAACAAGTTCTTGACCTGTAATTTTCTTGGTTGGACAAGTTGCCTTTTTTCGGCAGGAGTATAGTTTGTCCGAACACCGGCCACTGCAGAATGGGCGTCTTCGATTTCAAATATGAGGTCAATATGCGGGCCAAAAGTTGTTGTGCAAAGTAAACATCTTCCACCATAAGTTCTTGATACAATCTGGTCCAGCAGCGAAAAAGTTATCCGTGCCTCCAAGTTCTTTTTTCACCTCTTCGGCAGTGATTGATGGACAACCCTCCTTAGATTTGATGATTTTTTAAAGAAACTGGAAGATCGCTGAAGATGCGCGATGGGTCACCGAGAAACTGTCTATTCTCTCTGATCCATCTCTCACTCTTTTTTATTCTCCTCCTTGTGTCGTATTCTGTCAGCAATATGCTGCTTGATTGTCAGCAGCTTTTCCTTGTTCGGAGTGTCGTTCAAGATCTTCAGTTCTTGGGCGAACTTTTGAACCCTTTCTGTGAACGGTCTACCAGATGTTATGCAGGCAATCACACATTGAACACGGGACGCATTCTGTCTTGCCCATGCAATCTTCTTCTTCAGTTGATGCAAGCGTCTTTTAGTCTTTTGATCCATCGTCGGTTATAGCCTGCGATTTGCATCAGCCAAAACTCTCGCAGCACCGTAAATTAAGTAATTAATGGGCCAGAGGTCGGACTCTTGCGAGATATCTTCACGAAGGAAGGCATCCATTTCAGCCAGAACCTGGGGCTTAGGAGGAATTTGCATGTTAATGTTCCTTCTTGTACTGAAATCGCGATCATCTCTCAGAAAGTGCCTGCTTTCCGCGGTTGGTTTTAATGTCGTTTTCCCATCTTTGTCTGCAGCCGGATCAAGCAGCGGTTGGGGAAGCGCTCCGCGTACATATCCATTTGTCCGGAGGTAGTCGGCTTGATTTCGCAAAGACTGATGCGAAACGTGCTGAAGCTCTGGGTGTTTCTGGCACCACAGAGTGTGCATACGCGCCATGAAGCCTCCTCGAACAGGGATACTGCTGGCATCGTAGCAGTCTAGCAAGTCATCCTTGACTTGATCCGTCCACTCGATGTGGGCGTTTCGCCGGTTCGTCGTCGTGTTTCCATCTAAATTATTTTCAGCACCCTGAACTCTAGGATGATTGGCATTGTTTGCAGACCCGTTATCGGGTGCTCTACGCATTAGATTGTTTTGAACCGCATCTACAAATTTTTGTTGTTTTCGTAGTGTCATTGTTGTTCCCACGAGCAGCTAGGAAAAGGGTTCGTCCTTCCTTGTAGAGCCACGCGTACAAGGATGAGGCTGCATACTCTGAGATGTCGCCCGATATTCAAGATTCACCGTTTAAAATACCTCTCCGAGGTGCTATTCAGCTTTCGGCACAGTGGTTACGCCTCCGCTTAGGGGTTATTTCTTCGGGACCATCCCTGGACAATTGTTCGCGACTGCTTATTAATTATTGTAACCATATTCTGTGTGTCAACAGAATGCTGAGACACTTGCGGGGAAAATGCGGAAGGCGGTGGTCCTTTGGTCGCTCTGTGTCCTCAGGGTGCACAAAACATTTGCCGAATCATCGTATTGAATTCGTCGTTAAGAAATCTTGTCCCACGAAGATGCATTGAAGGTTGGGGCATAGTGCCTGCGTTCGTTGGGGTGGTAAGGCTACGATGTATAAAAAATGGCCAAAAACGCTATCAAAAGCTTCAACCTCCATTTTCTCACAAGTGAATGTGGATCACATTAATCAATCCGATTTTTTTCCTTTTATTTATCAAATAATAAACTAGAAAATTAATTAATAATTTTTAATTAAATTGAAAAGCCGATTTTATAATCATCGTCGAAAGTAGTGAGAACGCGCACACAAAATCTCAAAAAACATACTATCTCGTTAAGTAACTCGAAACTCGTTCACTTTTTCCAATAATTTTTGTCTTCTTCTTGATTTAAAACTAAAATATTCCTGAAGTGGACCTTTGTTTTCTTTTATAAATTGAAAATTATATTTCACAGAAAGTTTGTTCTCCTTCCCAGAATTATTATATTCAAATAATTATATACAAATAATTAAAATTTAAATGAAACATTATTTGATTATTTGTTATTGGCTATAATAATTACTGTGAGTTTGTAAATTATTTTGAATTATTTTCATTGGTATATAGACATCGAAAATAAGAGGGTTTTATAGGTGGTATGCTATAGGCGCCTGCCGTCTGAAAACAGCCCTGTTTTGTACGCATTCGTGAATTATGTAAATACCGCCATTTTCAGTGTGGCATTTTTAATTTGATAATTTCAACAAAATATTCGGGATAAGCGACCCAGAAAACTTCGCGTCCACCATTTTGAATTTGGTATTTCTGTTCAAAATACGTAATGAGCGATCCGAAAAATCTTCCACAACAAATTTTTGCGCAAATTTTATAGTATCATTTGGTAAAATGGTCCGCCATTTTGAATTTTGCATGTTTGATAACGAATTCGGAATCACCGACCTCAAAAACATATAATAACTACCTTTTTGTTAGATTTTGATTACTTTAGGACTTTTGGCCGCATTTTGAGTATTTCTCACCACTATGAGCGGGCAAGAATTGTCATGCGATAGAAACGCTTCGCGAGATTTCGACGATGAAAACAATATCAAGATATTCATGTCACGTGAAGAGAGGGCTGAAACTGACATTGTCATACTGAGCAAGGTGAATATATACGTCAGTGTTAGCATTCATTAATAACTGCAATTCTCTTGCGGCCTTGTTGCCCGACCTTCGTGTCATGCTCACACGCAAGCCAAATCACCGAATGTCCATTGACAATTAAATTAAAATAGACAAATGTAGAGTTGCTACACATAAGAAGAAAAACACATAGAAGTGAATAAGATGTAAGGAGAAAACAAGAAGAGAAATCTATTTTTGGTGCATATGCGACATAAAAGTAAACACGTAATTATACACCGATAGAAACATATATACATATTGACAGGAAATGTACAAAAGATGAAGATATAGACGAGATTTTGCATCTGACACGCTATTGAAAAAAAAAAGAAAGAAATGACCAAAACTAATGTTTTTAAGGTCTTCCCTTCCTCACACCTTCTACGCCCTCTTCCTATATCTATATGACCCCTCCCATCTCATCGCCTCCTTACCTCCGAAAACTTTCTTTCCACCTACACGGAAAGAAGTACGCTGTAAGATATACTTAGAAAAGTGATGAAATTTCACTCTGTGGCGCACTAACGGAGCCTTTCGTGCAACCACAAAGTAATTCTTACACTTTGGGAGAAATTAGTAAACCTCACTCCATCAAAGTGCAAGATTTACTCTGTGAAATTGTGAATCCGTATCCAAATCGAATGGGGATGAGTGACAATTTAGCAAGGTCACCCTGTAATCCCCACTTTGTAGCGAGCACCAGATACAGCTCGCATTGTATACTGCGTATCTCGCAAAAGTAGAGGTTACACTTTCGCCCAGTAATCCTTGTTCCTTCTATCTAGGAGCAAAAATTATAGTTTCGCATTGTAACGCATGTATGTATATGTATATATACACTGCACGCATTCTATACACGACTTATAAATAGATTAGATCGAAACTTTCGACAATAAAAATGATGTAAAACGTTAATCGATTTTAAGAGGGAAAAATTATTTTATATATGATTACTGAATCGAACCATACCTAACTACCTAAAACCTGTCCTAAAACCTAAATCTAGCGCACGCATTAGTCAAGTGAGCTACGGAACCGCTTAGATTTTTCTGACAAACTCTCGGTCAAGCGATTTCTCTGGGAAAACGTGGCCAGCTAAGAAATGATAATAAATGTTTACTTATAATTTTTCTTACTGATGATATCGAATATTTTGTAACGAGCTTGGGATAAATATTTTGCTTAAAAGTATTAGCTCACACAGTAAATATATTATTAGTAATTTATATGTATTATTATAAAATGAATTAAATTACAATTTCTTAAAAGTACATATTTGTATTATTGAAATTGAGACTTGAAAAAATGTTTTTGAATAATAATATGTCAAATTTTAAGATGACACAAACGTTGAATACTGATTATTTAAAGAAAAAAGAACGGAAAATGTTGGCACAAAGTCTAGAATTGCTTAGAATGAGATTTCCAATCCCCCTCAAAACGTTGCAAAGGGGAAGGTATATGAGCTAAATTATTCATGTGACCAATCACAAGTGTGCCTCGTGCCCCATGAGATATTGGAAGGTGGAAGTTATATGACGTACATTATTTCTGTGTCCAGTCACATGGGTGCCTTCCCACCCCCCAAAAGACGATGGGAAGGTGAAACTATGTGACATGCATGATTTCTGTGACCAGTCACATGTTAGAGCACGTATCGCAGGAGTCTAATGCACATCCATAAGTATAGTAGAAGTCTACTGCGCACCCATCAGTATCGTAAATGTCTACTGCGCATCTCCAAGTATCGTAGAAGTCTACTGCGCATGTGTAAGTCATTTGGTAAAACAGTGATGTCGGAAAATTCTTTAGTTAATATTTGTGTCAATAGGTGGAGCCACTGTGAACTTGTCACTGAAACGCATGTGACATTTTGACCGAAGATGATGTCACAACCCAGTCGGTAAATTTATTAGTTGGTATCTCTGCCAGTAGGTGGCGCCAATGTAAACTTATCCCTGAAACGCGGTTGACATTTCTACTAATCTATGACGTCACAACTCAGTCGGTAAAACAGGGATTGCGGTAAATTTGTTAGTTAATATTTCTGGCAATAGGTGGCGTGACTAGTGTATGAATCTGCATTCCCGACTATCGGTAACTTAGCATGAAACATAACCTTGCTCGGTCAGTAAGTGATATAGGAATCTGCATTACCTGGAAGCCTCATAGCTCTACTACTAAAGTGGTCTCCAAAAGCCGAAGCGAAACGCTTGCACATTTACGCGAGATTTTAGCGAAATTCAGCAAATTTGAAATCCAAACACAAAAATTTAATGATTAGTTCAATTTCACTCTTTCGGAAATCAAAAATGAACTTGAAAACAACACCAGGCGCGTCTTCTCATTGGAATCCAGCTCTGAAGTGTAAAAGGAGGAAATCGATCCAGTCAAGAAGGGAGCTAAAGACCTAAAAGCCAAAGTGGTTACTCTTGAGCACGCGCTAAATATGCGAGCGGCTCTGCATACTACACTGGCAATTCATGGTATCCCCACGAAGCCTAAGGACCTCATGGTCACAATGGAGTCCGTCGCAATTATTCGCACTGTTCCTAAAATGTCTAACCCTCCATCTCCCAAAAACTTCCGTCCTATATATGTACGCTTTGCCTTGTCTTAGCAGTTCGAACAAATTGTCCATCAGCAACTTACGGCTCAACTTGATACTAACAATTTAATGGGCTCAATGCAATCTGTCTCGGGCCAGGCATCGGTACACTTGTAGTACACTTGTACTACAAGTACAAGTAGTCACACAGTACACACACACACAGTAAGTAGTCAGAGTACACTTGTAGCTTCACTTAAAGCAACTTCTGACCTGAAACTGGCAATTGATAGAAGGAAAATAACGACTGCTGTCCCTTTTCACTTTTCTAAGGCGTTTAATACAGTTAACCACAACCTACTATTGACTAGGCTCAAATCGCTTCATCTCTAAAATTTGGTTGTTTAATGGTACTTCTCCGGTGTTATTGCTACTCTTAAGAGCTTACTTCAAAAGGCACAGGAGCATATCGATCTGCTCTTGCAGTGGGCCTTGATAAGTGGCCTATAATCATAGGACCTTGTTCCTCTCCATCACTGGGACAAATTCTGTGAAAGAGATTAAGATTCAGATTTAGGCTACATTTTTAATCGCTCTCTTACTTGGAAGGAACAAGCTGCGGATATTCCGAGGAAAACCTTTAGAGTTCTCTAATATCTTAACAGGAATAAAGAATCACTTCCTACTCCAACTCGTATCCTTCTAATAAAAAAGTTTCATCCTCCCTTTCTTTGACTATGGCTGTGTGGTATCTCTGTTGAAAGTAAATTGATTGGAACCTTATCCGTTTTAATCGTTCATCCATCCATGAATATCCGTTTGAATACCATTTTATACTTTTCAATCCGTTTTCATCTGTTGGATATCCATCCATCCGCTTGAATAATAATCTTATCCGGTGGAACTATTCATTTTGATCCTTTTGTATCCATTTTTGTGTATTACTATCCGTTTTTATACATACACGTTTCAGTCCTTAATTTTTTATCCACGACTGAATTCTCATCTATCCGCCAACTACTTAGATTTGATCTCGTCACCTATCGTGGATAAAAAATTGATCCGTTTTAATCAATGCTTATCCTCTTCAATCCCTTCTCTAAAAAATGTATTCTCTTACCGTTCTAATCCAAGAATCTCTATCCGCAACCCTATCCTCGTCTATTCGAGACCTACTTTGACATTCTTTAATATCTATCACGCATACGATACTCATCCGTGCCACTCATTACCTATCCTGTTTAATCCGTTCTCCACAAAACATATTGCTTATCAGTTCCAATTCATAATTTCCCATCCATCACCCTATGCTTTTCGATCCACGATCTACTTTGACATTACTTGTTAACTATCACGGATAGAATACTTGTCTGTGCCAATCCTTAATTCTCCTCTTCAATCCCTTCTCCAGGGAAAGAATTGTCTATCCGTTCTAATCTATAATTTACTATCCGTCATCCTATCCTTGTATCTCCGCGACCTACTTTGATTTTTCTGGTAATGTAACACGGACAGAAGCTCAATCGGTGCCAATCATAAATTATTCTCTTTAATCCGTCTACCACAATATAAATTAGTCAAAAATATAGATTGAAACGGATAAGCAATATATTTATATTTTCTATCCGTTTCAATCCATAATTTCTTATCCGGCAACCTGTCATTTTCTATCCGTGACCTACTTAGACTTTTCTTTTTATCAAGCACGGATACGATACTTATCGATGACAGTCAATGCTTATCCACATGAATATTTTCTCCACAGAAAGAATTGGCTATCTGTTCTAATCCATAATTTTCTATCCGTCAGCCTATCCTTATCTATCCCCGACCTAGTTTGACATTTCTTGTTAACTATCACGGATAGAATACATATCCATGCCAGTCAATATTTACCTGAATGAATCTTTTCTCCACAGAAATAACTGGCTATCCGTTCTAATCCCTAATTTTCTATCCGTCATCCTATCTTTGTCTATCCGCGAGCCACTTTGATTTTTCTCGTTATGTAACACGGATAGAATCTTGATCCGTGACAATCAATGCTTATCCTCTTCAATCCTTTCTTCAAAAAACTTATTGACTGTCCGTTATGATTCGTGATTTTCTATCAAATACGAATTAGCATTATAGTTTTCACTGCAGATACATACGGATGGAATTTTTTTTATTTGAACTGATACACGAGGATAGAATATTACTAGTTCCAACACAGATTAAAAAGGACAGACGCGGATAGAGTATTACTATTTGAAGTCTGATTGAAACGGATAAATATGGATATCATATTTTTACTTGAATATAATATAGATAGAATATTTTTCGTTGAAGATGGATTAAGAGGGATAAATAGGATACCATCTCACGGATAGATGAGTATAAAAAAGTTCGGGCTGAAACGGAGCGGGGTGGATTAAATTCCACTTCAAGTATTTAACATTATTCAAACGGATAAAGATTTAAAAATTTAACAAAGAATAGAACATGATTGAAAAGGATGCAAAGTGCTCCTTCAAACGGATAACAAAATTTTATCCGTTTGAATCAGCTAATTTCTACCCGTTTGAATCCGTTCACTTTCAGCAGGGATATGACAATATTAATGATGAGTTGCATGCCAAGCTGGAACGTACGCTTAAGGGCCCTGAAAATCGAGCGTAAATCGTAGAAAATGAATTCAGGCCAAACGGCGAAGACATTGCATCTGATTTTTTGTATGAATAATCTAAAGGGTATAAAGACTTCCGGTACAGCCCGCTTTTTTCGAAAAAACTCTTATTTTTCATGTAACAATGAAAAGAAGAAAAATTACTTTTTGTGGTACAGTGTTCTACTATTAAGCGAAGCAGAGAGCAGGTAAAGCAGTTATTTTGCTTGGAATTTGTTTTGCGCGACCCTAGCTGGAAAAGGAAAAACTACTATTCGAGTCTGCAGGTTATGATGCGCCCACTCTTACCCACACTGATTCATTTTTAGGCGAACACACCGTCTACAGAAACTGGGAGCCCCTACCAGGAGGAGTAGGTAAATTTCCAAAAGGTTGGGTGGGTGGCAAACTTACTCCGAAAGTAGTACGTTTTGTACATTGAATGACAATATACAAGCTCTCTGTATAAACGGGCAGATTATACAAAATTTTAAGATGTAAGATGTAAGATATTTTGACCCTGAGAGCTTGTAAAAGATATTTCAAATTTTAATGTTTCAACCATATATTTAAATTTGAAATTCAATCGCGCTCCTTCGTTTCCTCATATAAAAATGGAGAAGGAGAAGGAGGAGAAAGGGAGGTGGCTGAGGGGGTGAGGGGTTAGGCCTTAACGGGTCTAACATAACCCTTTCCTCCCTATCTGTCTCTCCGGCAAGCCAAGTTCAGATGACGGCTGTGTGCCCTCAGCTCCCTGATTGACGGTCACTTTGAACTAGGCTATGGTATTGGGAGAGGCCAATCAGTCCCCCAATAAGAAAAAGAGCATTAACGGTTCCCTAAGAAGGAGACTGAGGAGGAAAGCGCAGCAGGCTAGGGCAGCAGTTGCGGAGCTGGAACGCCGGCAGCTATAGGGCCGAAATCCAGCATTGTGGCTTAGCCTGTGAAGAGGTACAAGGCCGCCCAGCAGCCGACGAACAGAGAGTCGTTGAGAGCTGGGCTGACGGCCACTCAGAGGACCAACCCCCTGACGGTGGTGGTGGCCGTCACCAACTACCCGGACTCGTTGCTCACTGCGGAGCACTTCGAGATCTTCAGGGAGGCTACCTGGAGAGTGCTTGGAAAAGTCTTCGCAGATCAATGTTCAAGATTCGTTACCTCCTTCTGCAGAGGAAGGGTCTTCGTATTTGTGGCAGCCGACCTAGCGGCCAAAGCTTGGCTGCTGAAAGCAGTGGTCGAGATAGAGTCGTGGAAAGGTGCATCCCTTAAGGTGGGTGGGTAGGATTGCTCCAGATGATGGTGAGGGCTACGGCGTGGTTCCCGGGCAAACCGGAAGACCCATCTGAGGTGCTCGGTCGGTTGGAGGGATTCAATCCCTCAATGAAGACAGCGTCCTAGCGAATTGTCAGACACGAAAAGCCTCAGGTAGGGGACACACTAGAAGCCACTTGGCATCTCCTAGTCGTGTATTTTCCTGAGTCCCGAACGAGGGCTTTTGCGGCCCTCAACAACAGTTTGGGGTTACCGGCCAGGGACAGGAGGAGCCTGTTGAGACGCAGAAAGATCGGGAGCATACCTAAATGACTGCTCCTGGTCTAACCATTACCCAGATTAACTTGCATCACAGCAAAGGCGCCTCTGCAGTTTTGCACAGGGACATGGCTGCGAGGCATACAGGTATCTCACTAATCCAAGAACCATGGTTAGTTCGAGATACCATAAGGGGATTAGGGGCGAGGGGCTGGGTTTTTTTGTTACAGGGACCCCAAGACGGCCAAACAGCGATACCACCCCACCAGTGGAGGTACGTACACTGGTGGAATATTACAAGGTACGGGGTATTCCTCTTCTGCTGGGATGCGATGCTAATTCCCACCATACTTTGTGGGGTAGCACGGACGTCAACTCAAGAGGTACCTACTGGAATACCTAATCACTACTGACTTAGATATTCTTAGCACGGGGAACACCCCAAAGTTCCGTAATTCAGTAGGGGAAGGAGTCATTGACTTCATAGTATCAAGAAGTGGAGGGCTTCAGATGAACCCACTCTCTCAGATCGCTCACAGATAGAGTTCGTGTTGGAATCCGTTGTACCCGCTGGCAATATATATATTGTTAAAAGTTTGTTATAAGGAAAACCGCAGGATTTCGCAGGGTGGTAATCTGAAAAATTGCACCCCCTCCCAGCGAAATAGGCGGGTAAAATTCCACCTGTAACCACGTCTCACGACCGTGAGATAGGTGGTCACAGTCTGCGATGAATTCAATACGATGATCCGGCAAAAGTCTCGTGCCCCCTGAGGACACGGAGCGACCAAAGGACGACCGCCTTCTGCATTTTCCCCGCAAGTGCCTTAGCATTTTGTTGACACACAGGGATGCTTTTCAGACTATTAACACGTGAAACCTTGGCACCTCCAAGAGCGACGATGATCAGGAAAATTAGCTTAACAGAATATTCCGGGTATAACCGTCGCAACTCCCTTATTTTATACATCCCTAGTTTATATCTCTCTTTCTTTTCTTTCTCATTTGCTGTGACGTTTTTGTCAGCTGGTGCTGAAAATTCGATAACGAACATGGTTCGTTTCTCGAAGTCAAGGAGAATTATGTCAGGCCTCGAGTGCGCAACAGAAACAATTTTCGAGAATATGAAGTTCCAGGATATACGACACGTCTCATTTTCGACAATTGACTCTATTTCCCCAGGAGCCTTTAGCGGAACGGTATTTGGGCGAATTCCGTAAAAGTGACAGAGATGGTAATAAAGCACTCTTAGTGCCGCATTGTGCCTTTGGATGTAGGTCGTTCCCGCATGAGTTGGACAACTAGATAGTATGTGTCCTAGAAGCTCGGGTTGTGCATGACACGCTCTGCAGCTATCATCGAGAATATCTTGGCTTCAAATGTGGCGACGGTATGCTAGAGTGGAAATAACACCGTCTTGAGATGCCAAAATGAAACCCTCCGTGCCCGACTTCAATCCGGATGATTTAAGGAAAGCATAAGTTAGCTCATACGACATCGACTGATCCTCCACATTTCTGTGGAAGGTACCGTGCATCCTCTTTTCGAGGAGCTCTTCGCGGAAGTTTTTCTCCTGTGCTTTCTTAATCCGGGCCTTCAGGAGTGAGTATTCAAGATGGATAATATTTGATGCATTTTCCTCACCTCTGGTATTTAAGTCAAGGCCAAGTGTCTCAGCAGCCTCCTCCGCTGCTTTGTACAGAAACGCCCCTTTGCCCGCTCCTTCATGTTTCCTGGCCATTTTAAGAAGAGCGTCTTGTCCATTTGCAACTATCTGTGCTGTACCCAGAATAATCCTGCTGTGAAGACATTAAAGATTCAGTATTCAGCGACCACCTAGGCGGCGTGAGATGTAAAGTCGCGGAACGGAAGAGTTAAGGTGCATGCTTTTGTTCATGTGCAAAACCTTTCGCATCGCGATATCAAGGGATCTGAGCTCATCTTTCGTCCATGGAACCACTCCAAATGAACAGAGTACTACCGGGACGGCAAGCATGTTCGTTGCAGATACTTAGTTCTTAGCCGACAGTTCGGAAGACCAAATCTGCCGGATGAGACGTTTGTATCTGCTTCGGAGAGTATCCTTTATAGACGCCACGTCCTGAATGCGGCTCTGTGGCACGCCCAGGTACGTATAGGTCTCTCCAGCGCTAAGGTGTCGTATAGCGCTTCTGTCGACGAGCTCAGAGTCTTCGGGGGTGCCATTAGGTTTTCCTTTCTTCAAATTAATCGTGGCGCATTTCTCTAATCCGAACTCCATTCCAATCTCTTGAATATACCCTTTGACAATTTTTAGAGCTTCATGTAGTTTCTCTTTATTTCTAGCATAGATCTTGAGATCGTCCATGTAAAATACATGCGTGACCTTATGCTTTCGATCTCCAGGTTTACCACAGAGGTACCCTTCGGAATGGCGAAGTGCGAGAGACCGTGGGGATAATGTCAGGCAAAAGAGAAGAAGGCTCATGATGTCGCCCTGAAACACGCCTCTCTGAAAGGTGACACTGTTAGTGATCACACGATGTTTTCTGGATGATAGTAAATCTGGTTTTCCATTGCAGCATTAACCTCTATATGCACCTCATGATGTGTGGATGAACCTTTAAGCTTTCGATGAGCAGGTTCTCCCAACATCCTGCTACGCCTTTCTTTGAGCCGCGTTGTTCATACGTCTCTCGCCACACATATCCAATTGTCCGAACAATCCTATCATTTAGGATAGCTGTGAAAATCTCATACAGCGTGTTCAGACAAGTTATTGTCTTCGGCAGGAGCACTGTGCGTCCTTCCACTAACCACTCCGGAATAGGCTCTTCCGACTTTAGATATAAGGTGAAATTTCGGGCCAGATGCTGGTGGGTTGAAGGAAACTTCTTCCACCAAAAGGTATTGATACCATCTGGACCGGGAGCAGAATCGTTCTTCCTGCCTCTTAATACGTTTTTCATCTCCTCGGTAGTGATAGGTGGGCATTCATCCTCAGCTGTTATGAGGGCATTGCACAGCTCCTTGAAGCTATTTATGTTCTTTGAGTCTTCTTGGAGTGGATGCTGGACCTCGTAGACTTCTTTCCAAAATCCTTCGACCTCCTCTGGATTGGGCGGATGGTCAACAGTAACTGGAGGTTCTTGGAAGAGTCGAGATGGGTCAGACAAAAACGGTTGATTTTCTCTGACCCACCTCTCCCATTGCTCTAGACTTCTCTTGGCGTTAGATAGTTCATTTTGTTTTACGGTTTGCATTTGCCGAAGTTCTCGCTGCACTGTATACACCACAATTGATAGTCCAGATGTCGGATTCCTCGGAAAAATCTCTCCGAATCTCATCATCCAGTTCAGTCAGATCTTCGGGCTTGGGAGAAACCTGAATGTTGATGTTTATCCGAGTCCTGAAGCATCGTTCTTCGTCTACTGGATGCCTGTTCGCGGTTGATCTCAGAGTCGCCACTCAGTTGCTGCAAGAGCTTTGGATAATTCAAATCGAAGGCTAAAACCGACGATGGATCAAAATACTAAAAGACGCTTGCATCAACTGAACAAGAAGATTGGATGTGCAAGACAGAATGCGTCCCGTCTTGAATGTGTGATTAACTACATAACATTTGGTAGACCGTTCAGGGAAAGGGTTCGGAAGTTCGCCCAAGAACTAAGGATCTTGAATCACGCACTAAACTAGTCAAAGCTGCTGACAATCAAGCAGCATATTGTTGACAAAATACGGCTGTTATCTGACGCAAGGAGGAGAATACAGAAGAGGGAGAGATGGATCAGGGAGATCAACAGTTTCTCGCTGACTCATCGTGCTTCTTTAGTGACCTCCCTATTTCTGTGAAAAATCCACCCAAGCCCAAGGAGGTAGAGACTTTTTGGAAAGAGGTGTACAAGATCCCGAAAACACTAGAGTTGAAAGAAGATACTAACAATATAATCCGCTTCAAGGAGTTTTGCGACAACCTCATAAAATCTGAGGGGGAATGTCCATCAATCACTGCCGAAGAAGTGAGAAAAACACTTAGAGGCACAAAGAACTTTTCCGCTGCTGGATCAGATTGTAACAAGAACTTCTGGTGCAAGAAGTTTACTTCTACACACCAACATTCAGCCCGCATTTTCACCTAACATTTAAAGTCGGAGACGCCCATTCCGCAGTGGCTGGTGTTAGGACGCACTATACTCCTGCCGAAAAGAGGCAACTTGTCCAACCCAGACAATTACAGGCCAATAACTTGTTTGAACACACTGTATAAGATCTTTACAGATGTTCTAAACAACAGGATTGTTCGACGAATTGAGCATATATGGCGAGAGATGTACGAACAACTTAGTTCGAAAAAAAGGTGTAGCTGGCTGTCGAGAGAACCTGCTAGTTGACAGGTATGTCTGTGAAGACGCTGCAGCCTATCAGCGCGTCCTTTCGAGCAATGTCAGCTTCCGGAGGGGCGTCTTCCAAGGTGATACCATGAGCTTTTTGCTTTTTTGCATCACACTTCTGCCTCTATCTCTCGCACTGAAAAATTCTCCTGGATACCTCTGTGGCGACACTAATCAGGGCGAGCATAAGGTCACTTATGTATTTCATCTGGATGACCTGAAGATCTATGCCTCTGGTGAAAGCAAACTTCAAACTGCTATAAATATCGTCAAGAACTTTGCGCGAGAGATTGGGGTGGACTTTGGTTTGGAGAAGTTTGCCAAAATTAATCTGAAGAAAGGAAAGATTAGTGGCGTTCCCAAGGACCCTAAGCTTGTGGATATAATTGTTATTAGAAATCTTCAAACTGGAGAGATCAATACATACCTGAGCGTACCTCAAAGCCGCATTCAGGACGTAACATCAGTGAAGGAGTCTTTCCGAACCAGATACAAGCATCTTCTCCGACAGATTTGGTCTTCCAATCTGTCGGCGTTGAACAAGGTATCTGCGACTAACATGCTTGCCGTCCGGGTTCTACTCTACTCGTTTGGGGTGTTTCAATCGACGAAGAAGGAGATTAAGGCCCCTGATGTCACCAAACTCAAGATCATGCATATGCATGGAAGCTTGTATTTCAATTCGTCAGTTCCGCGATTATACATATATGTCACGCCGTCAAGGCGGACGCGGACTTCTGAATCTCCAGTGTTTTCATAATCGAATTGTTCTAAGTACAGCTTATATCGTTGCAAATGGCAGAGATCATTTCTTGAAGATGGTCAGGAACCACGAGATGATTGGCGAAGGAGCGTTCCTATACAAAGCCGCGGAGTAAGCGACCGAGACCGTTGGCCTGAATTTCAACATCAGAAGTGAGGAAAGTTCATTACTTCATCTAGATGCCTTACTTCTGGAAGCCGAAGTAAAGAAAGCAGATGTTGGAAAATTTCACCAACAGCTTCTGTAGAAGATAATGCACGAAAACTTTCACAGAAATGTAGAAAAATAGTCCTTGTCGAAGGTACAGAGAGTTTTATTTTCGCGTGCCATGACGGCGTCACTTCCACCTTAGCATACAGTGATCGCATTTTATGTCAAGAAGTTCCCAGTAATAGGTGCAGAGCGTGTCATGCACACGTTGAGTACCTAGAACACACACTATCGGGGTGTCCAACCCACGCAGCAGCGACGTATATCTATAGACATAATGCGTCCCTAACAGTGCTTTATTACCATTTTTGTCGCTCTTACGGTGTTGGTCGCGATCCTGCCCTGCCGAACGCTCCAAGAGTGATACAGTCAATGGTCCGAAACGAGAAGTGGCAAATTTTCTGGAACTACGATTTTCGAGCAGCAGTTTCCGTTGCGCACTCGAGGCCTGACATTGTTCTCCAAGACTTCGAGAAACGAACTATATTCATCATCGAATTCTCGGCTCTGTCCGAATACAACATCACTGCAAAGGAGAAAGAAAAAGAGGAGAGATATCAAGACCTGAAAACAGAGCTGCAACGACTGTACCCAAAATATTCGGTGCAAGTAATTGTCCTTGTGATAGGTTTTCTCGCAGGTGCGAAACTCTTACTGGTTCGCAACCTTAAAGCCATACCCGCGTGCCAAAAAAATGCCAAGACACTTGCGAGATGGATGCAGAAAGCTGTCATCCTTGGGTCACTTCATGTCCTCAAGACACACGAGGGTTTCGCCGGCCTTTCGTTGTTATTTCGTCGTGCCCTATGACCAGCCATCGCACGGTTGTGAGACGTGGTCATAGGTGTGATTTACCGCGGTTCTACTGGCGGCTATTGATATTTTCTAGAAGGCACTTGCTCTCAATGGGACCCTGCGGTGGTTGGTTAATTCTTTTTTTTTTCAATTATATATATATATATATATATATATATATATATATATATATATAACGGTCAGACGGAAAATCTTCAAAAGTAGTTCGGCAGAATGCATTTGTCAAAATTTGGACCTCTTCGATTTAGAAATGAATAATACGACAAATTCCACAACGAATGTACAACGAATAAGTGGTTTCCCTCTCCAGATATTTTTGGAAAATGCCCTGGAGAGGAAGAAAATATTAACACTGAAGAACATATGTCTTGCATTACCCAGTACAATATGGCAGTCCAACCCTCCATAGTGATGCACTGGAAAACGGTGAGCATGGCGAATCCGATGTTGTCGAAACTAGTGATGCCGTTGTTTGGTCCCTCCCAGAGATCAGCGCAAGTCGAAGTATTCGCATTGCATACGTAGGCACCTAAAGGCGCCTCCTTCGGATTATCTGTGTTGCATGGATTTGGCAGGTCACCTTCCTTCACCATTATGTCTGAAAAATTCAAATGAACCTTAATGCACAGTATATTTTTTATTATCTGAGCATTAGATCAACAATTATTTTACACTGCCGACAAATAGAAAAGATGCTTCAAATGACTCCGGGTTTAGAACGCTACAAATTACGTCTGCAGCGATAAATTGTTTGATGTAACATTTTTACATGTGTAATATAAAGGAATATACATTGGACGGAACAGAAAGCTTTTTCATGGAATTCACGAAATGCATGGGATTCATGGAATTCATGAAATTCACGAAATTCACTGGTAGTTCTCTTCTTCATTGTCAAAATGGTAGCGCGTACGTTGCGTTGTCTCGAATTATCTAATGGTTTCTTTCAGCATCTTTGGTGTTAAGATTTGGGGGTTATTATAACATCCGGAACTGATGTATCCTACGAACTGTCTCTCGGCATTATCTTGGACAGCTATCCATTTGTGGTCCGTTGACGAGGAGTCTACGATTAATTTGAGTGTTTTTGTGTAATTTGACAGAATGCTAACTATGTTTTTGTTATCTTTATAAATGGTATCGAATTCAGTGTTAATTTGTTTCATGCCGGATTCACGCAATGTTCCGAACAGAGTTTTGGATATATCACCAATGAAAGTGGCTAATCTCCTTTTTTGACGTTGTTTGCCGAATAATTTCTGTAAGGTACTGTTTTCACTAGCTAGTCTATTGTAGCGGCTCCTAATTAATTGGACTTCGTAATTTGGTGTGCATTTATTGTTACAGGCTATTTCTGCCATAATCGTGGTGTAAATGGCTTGAATCCGGTTTGCAGTGGATGTCATACTGATAGCTATAAACATTTCCATTTTTCACGAAACAAGTGGATTTAGAGAGTTTCTCGATACAGAGATTTCCTCGAATTTTTTCGTGTGTGTAGCTAGCACTAATGACCGGTGATAGTGCTAGCAGGAAGGTCCGCAAGGGTTTCCTCATCGTTTGTGAAATAAGGCATTGTTTGATTTATGTGATTTCAAATAATTTTATTCTTATTCGTCATTCGTAAATTAGTATTACCTAAGTAGTTAATAACTTTAAAATGGCCTTTCCAAGAAGAGCTAATTTTTTGGACTTAGTATTGTTAATAATTTTCATTGTGTTTCCTGGTTTGTACTGGGGGTTTTTGTGAGTGATATTTTCATCTTGTTCTTTTGTTTTTGTTTCTATTTCTATTATTTCTCTAGCTCTTGGTAGGTTTTCTTCGTGTTTCTTTTTCCACTTTCTCACTACTTGCGGGTACGTCAGGGTTGGTGAACACGTCACCGATGACAGTATGTTAGCTTCTCTTCCAAACATATGTTCAAAGGATGAAAATCCTGTCGTTTGATTATCCATTGAGTTGATGGCGAAATTAATAATTTTTAAATTGTCATTCCATTTATTGTTTCTTTTTGAGATACTTGTTTGAATTATGTTTTCTAGGCTAGAGTGCATTCTTTCGATCCTTCTGTTTGACTGCGGATGAAGAGCTATTGTTTGGATATGAGCGATTTTTAATGCTTCTACAAACTGTTGTATCCTTTCCATTTCCATTATAGAGCTAGTTGTCTTGGTAGCCATCGGAATTAATACCGTGTAGCAAGCTAATCTATCTTACAGGGTCTGTATATACTAATTACCTTTTACTGTTCCGGGTAATGGGACGTACCCTGGCGAACCGAACGAACGGAGCGGATACGCTACAGCGTATCCTTATAGTATCCACATCGTATCCTCTCCGTATCATGCAAGAAAAACTCATTAAAAAGAAAGATTAACATTTCACTTGTTGAAATTCGGATTCTACGTAAAATTTTGAGTTAAAAGGTCACAGAGTAATCGCAATAGTTTTTGTTGCAACATTAAAAACTTTTAATAAATATAATACTTATCGATGACGTGCGCTGA
>CAKNXH010060475.1:49843-69979 GCA_932178445.1 Andricus quercusramuli
GCATAAGAGCTTGCATATCAATTCGTCAGTTCCGCGATTATACATTTCACGCCGTCAAAGCGGACGCGGACTTCTGAATCTCCAGTGTCTTCATAACCAAATTGTTCTAAGTACGGCTTAAATCGTTGCTAATGGCAGAGATCCGCTCCTAAAGATGGTCAGGAATCACGAGATGATTGGCGAAGGAGCGTTCCTTTACAAAGCCGCGGAGCAAGCGGCCGAGACCCTTGGCCTGAATTTTAACATCAGAAGTGAGTTTGCAAAATTTCACCAAGAGCTACTCTACAAGCATATGCACGGAAACTTTTACAGAAATGTAGAAAAACAGACCTTGTCGAAGGAGCAAACTCTTGCTTTCCTCAAGTCATCAGGGCTCAATTCAGGTACAGAGGGCTTCATTTTCGCATGCCAGGACTGTGTCATTTCCACCTTAGCATACCGTGACCGCATTTTATGTCAAGAATTTCCCAGTGATAGGTGCAGAGCGTGTCATGCACACGCTGAGTACCCAGAACTCATACTATCTAGGTGTCCGACCCACGCAGGAACGACGTACATCTAGTTTTCTCTGTAAATTTTGATTGGAATGCCGAGAACATCGGAAGTTTCAAGATGCGATCGTTCAGAACTTCAAACGCGTTGTTCTCGAAACTACTTTTTTAAAAGTCCGTGCCCACTGTCATTCCAAAAATACTGCACCGATTCTTTTCAAATTTGGCACACACTTTTTCCATATAAAATATCTCCCCCCAACGATCTTTTTTATTTTTTTTTCTAAAAACAAAAAAAATTACAGCTATTAAATGGCCGAATTTTTCGTGAAATTTCGCCATTTTTGCTTAAAATGACCACCAAAATTGGCTTCTTTCTTGCTATTTTCTTATAAAAAATTAACTGAATGTTTTTCAAATGATACCTTATAATATAAAAATTATCTGAGTAAATTTACCTTAATCATATTTCTGAAAAAAATTCACAAAGAAGTGTTTTTTCACGCTCCAGATCCTACCCCCGCCCCCACCCTTAACAAGTCAAAACTGCTGACCATCAGGCAGCATATTGTTGACAGAATACGGGTATTATCTGCCGCTAGGAGGAGGGAAGTCTAGAGTGGAAGGAGAGGAGGGTCAGAGAAAACCAACCGTTTTTCTCTGATACATCTTGTCACTTACAAGATCCTCCAGTTACTGTCGACCATTCGCCCAGAGAACATAAATAGCTTGAAAGAACTATTCCAGCCTATTCCGAAGCGGTTGGTGGAAGGGCGCACAGTACTCCTTCCAAAGATGGACAACTTAGCTGACCCAAAGAATTACAGGCCAAGGACTTGTCTGAACACACTGTATAAGATCTTCACAGCTATCCTAAATAATAGGATTGTTTGGACAATCGGACCTATGTGGCGAGAAATGTACGAACAACACGGCTCAAAGAAAGGCGTAGCAGGATGTCAAGAGAACCTGCTTATCGATAGATGTGTCTGCAAAAACGCAGCATTCTACCAGCGCTTTCTATCGGTGGCCTGGATTGATTAACGAAAAGCTTCCGATTCAACCTCTCATAGACTTATCTGTCTGTTGGAAAGCTTAAAGGTTCATGCGCACATCGTGAGGTGTATAGATAGATTGATTCCGCTTTGGAAAGCCAGGTTTACAATCTCATCTGGAAAACATCGTGCGACAACTAACACTGTCACCTTGCAGAGAGGCTTCTTTTAGGGCGATACCATGAGCCCACTTTTTTTTAACTCACATTATTGCCACTATCTATCGCACTTCGCCATTTCGAAGGATACTTCTGCGGCCAACCTGGAAATCGGAAAAATGAGGTCACTTATGTATTTTACATGGATGATCTCAAGATCTATGCTAAAAATATAGTGCAACTACATCTAACTCTAGCGATTGTCGAAGAGTACAATCGGGAGATTGGAATGGAATTTGGATTAGAAAAATTCACCAAGGTTTATTTGAAGCAATGAAAACTTAATGGCATTCCTGAAGACCTTGAGCTCGCCGACAGAAGCGCTATACAGCACCTTGGCGCTGGAGAGACCTACACCTACCTGAGCGTGTCACAGAGCCGCATTCAAGACGTGACATCTAGGAAGGATACTCTCCGAAGGAGATATAAATGTCTCATCCAGCAGATTTAGTCTTTCGAAATGTCGGCTAGGAACAAAGTATCTGCAACCAACATGATCGCCTTGCAGGTAGTACTCTTAATCATTCGGAGTGAGTCCATGGACGAAGGTTAAGCTCAGATCCCTTGACATCGGGTCACGAATGGTTATGCACACGAACAAAAACATGCACCTTAAGTCTTCTGTTTCACGACTCTACATCTCACGCCGTCAGGGTGGTGGCGGAATACTGAATCTTGAATGTTTTCACAAAAGAATTATTCTACGTAGAGCACATTTAGTCGCAAATGAAAGAGGTCCCTTTCATAAAACGGTCAGAAAGCACGAAGAAGTGAGCAAAGGAGCGTTTCTGTGCAAAGCAGTGGAGGAGGCTACTGAAACACTCGGCTTTGACTTCAATATCAGGGGTGAACCAAATGCATCAAATCTTATCCATTTTAAGTACTCACTCCTGGAGGACCAGATTAAAAAAGTACAGAAGAAAAACTTCCGCGAACAGTTCCTCGACAAGAGGATGCACGGCATCTTCCACAGGAATCTGAAGGATCAGCCGATGTCGCATGAGCTAACGTTTGTGTTCCTTGAATCATCCGGATTTAATTTGGCCATGGAGTGTTTCACCCTGAGCCTCTAGGACACATACTATCTAGTTGTCCGACTCACGTGGGAACGACTTACATCCAAAGATACAATGCGACACTAAGAGTGCTTTATTACCATCTCTGTCACTCTTAAGGCATTAGCCCTAATACCACTCCGCTAATCGCTCCTAGGGAATTAAGAGTTAATTTTTGAAAATAAGAAGTGCCGCATAAACACACGCAAGGCCTGACATAGTTGTCCTTGACGTTGAGAAGCGTACCATGACAAAATCATCATAGCCAAGAAGAATGAAAAGAAAGAAAGGTATAAAGACCTTGTAAGGGAGTAGCGACGGTTATACCCGAAATATCCCGGGTAAAAATATTTGGTCTTGATTTCGTCTTGGGTAAAGACCAATCCAAGACAATTCCAAGTCACTCTGTATGTCAAGCTCGTGAGACGGAACCATACTTGTTTTTGATGTCTTAAGGGTCATCACTAATACGCTTTAAACTTGATAGAATGCTTACATTATTTATCTTCATGGTATTTATTGTTCATGTGTTAATAATTTCATTTATCTGCAATAATTATGTTGTTTGGATGGCAAATCTAAGAATGCTGTCCATTTTTTCCTATCTCCAACAGTTCACTAGATAATTCTAGAAAATGACAGTTTTAATCTTTTCATCAAAAATTGTATATGCCTGCAGTTATTGAGACAGATAGGTTCCGAATTTCTTTCTTAAAAATTATTTATTACAAAATTACAAGTTTTATCGGTTGTAAAATTTTAATCCTCAGCAGATGTCAAAGGCTTGGTCCTCACCTAGCTACCTGATTCCTGGAAATGGCATGCCCTGCCGGTGGGGTCCATAGTTTATAGAGGTCGGAGTATAATGGACAATAAAATTTACAAACTAAAACTTCTTTACTTTTGACCCTGGCAAATGTTAAAGCCACAAATTGGCAATATAATTTTCTTTAAGAGCTATTCGTTATATTTATCAGGACTTACACTTCTTGTCTTAAGGCAAGTCAACCTGATCTTGTCTTGGCTCAGTCAACAGTCATAAATGCAAGCAAAGTCTGTATGTCTCCAATGTCTAGCTGGTGAGACGGAACCAGACATCATGGTCCTAAAGACATATTGAAGACTTTCAAGACAAAATCAAGACCAAATATTTTCACCCGGGATTTTGTTAAGCTAATCGTCCTGATCTTTGGCGCTCTTGGAGGTTCCAAGCTTCCACTAGTTAATAGCCTGAAAAGCATCCCTGAGTGTCAGAAAAATGCTAAGACGCTTGCGGGAAAGATGCAGAAGACGGTCGTCCTTGGGTCATTCCGTGTCCTCAGGGTGCACAAGTCTTTTGCCGAATTATCGTACTAAATCCGACGCAGACTGTAACCACTTATCTCACGGTCGAGAGACGTGGTAACATCTGAAATTTTACCGCGATTTCACTCAGAGTGGGTGTAGTTCTTCAGATTAATACCCGCTGTCGGCGAAATTCAGCTGTTGTCCTTATGACAAACTTTTAAATATGCATGTGTATATGTTTATATATTGCGACCTGCAGCTTATATAGGGATCCTGTAAATAGGTAACTTTCTCAACAACCGTGAATTCTGATAAAAAGAATGATCACGGTGGGGCAAGGTCGCGCTTCGAGGCGAGGGCCTGAGAAGAGCGAGATAGGAGAGTTAGTTGGTGGCAGGACAACGAGTGACAAATTTTACTGGAAGTGTCCTCAGGGTGGAATAGCTTGTTCACAGGCTATATCTGACTCCGAGCTCTTCTCTTGTCAAGCTGGTAATCCCACTTGGCAGGTTGATCTACAGACTATCTATTGAAATCGTAGACTTCCTTCATATACCTAAGGTGAACTGACTTTGTGTGTGGTGTAAAGTTTACGAAGGATTCAGTGAAACCTTCTCGAGATGGAATAACTTGTTGACAGGTTATATCTGATCGCGATTGATTTCCTGAATCCCCACCATTTACACCATCCAGTGAGGTTTAATTTGGGCCGAATAGCTTGTTGACAGGTTAAATCTGACCCCAATTATTCTTTTTGGTTGTACCATCGATTCGATTGACCAAAACTGTTTTTGGGTTAGAATAGGCTGTCCACAGCCTATAGCTGACTTTGATTCCTTCCTTCAATTATGAGCGATGAATGAATTGAAATGTAAATGAAATATAGAATATATTTTGTTCCTTGAAGCCTATCCCAGGAACAGTGCCACAGCGAAAACATAAAATTATAGAATATAGGAAGACAAATTTGACATGCTTGAGTAAGCTAATAAAATAGCCGTACATTAAATGTCTCATAGAAACTTATAAAAATGGACGAAATGATACATAGAACCATATAGAGCCATATAGAAATTTTATAAATTCTATATGGCTCTATTTGGCCACTTTCAAGGCAGATCCTTAAGGTACTTAAGGTCACCTCAAGTAGAATTATTGCGTTATTTTTAAAGATTTATCATACAAGATTTACTCAAAGACCTGGAACTCGGTTATAAATCCAATGACCGAGTCATCTTAGAATGGAAGTGTGATTGTGTCTGCTTGCGTGACTTCGTGATGACTGACTAAAGGGCAACTGCTCTTTGGCTTATACATTTGAATTTCTATCCTAATTTGATGTAAGTGTTAGAATATCGAATAGAAAAATAATAGGATATAACATAGAAAGACATAAATAATTTTGAATGAATGCTTATACTCTTTTATTGAAGACTTAGCCTGGCGTGATACATTCAAATAAGAATAGAGTAAAATTTCTATGAATATACAAATACTTTGACCGAATATTGGGACTTTATTCCTTCTCTTGTGAGATATTCCCTTTTCACATTTATTATAATAAATGAAAAATCGAATTTAAATTAATAAATTAAAATAAAATTAGTTGGCCTCTAAGCTCGAGGGCCTCATTTGGCGTCCACCGTGGGGCAAGAATAGTGTACGAAGAAATAAAGTTCTTGGTGCACCCCCTTTGTAATCCTAATGAATGAAAGAAAAGCCATAAAATCATTCTCTAAAAGAAAGCCTAAAAGGATTTACTCAGAATCACCTACGAGTGAGAAACATATTCCCCAAGGGATGAATGAATTGGATTTACATCTAAAAAGCAAATAGAATCAGGAAAGCTCTGAAGTAGCTGCGATGAATAAACAAAAGATACTGGAAAAACTCTAGAAAGAAGAGATATCAGAGACTATTTTCGCATTCTACTTGTAAAACAATGATAAAAAACATCGAGAAAAAAACTGTAATAGGAAAATTATAATAAGAAAGAAAAATGAGTAGTGCAATCTGGCGATCTTCCAAGATAGAGGAAAGAACTAAAAAAGAAAGCGAATCGGAAGCAAAAAGCAATAGGTGGAGATCTGAATCAGACACTCACGAATAAAAATGCTGACCTAAGTTACATAGGAACTGGGACGTAAAAACAAGCAGCGGTGAGTGAAAAACTAATACAAAATAGATTTACAACCATGTAGAAAAGCATTTATTTTCCTCGAGAAATAAGCACCATTGCCACGCAGCGAGGAAATACTGTATCAATAGAAGAGGAGGTTACAAGATTTGACGCGGTTCCGGAAATTATCCTCTTCGCAAAGAAACTTAGCGACACACGAGCGGATTTTATGGAATAAACATCGGAAAGAGCCAGGAAAAGAAGATGAAAGTGCTATAAAGCAAATTTACATGTGGGAAGCATCCACACAAAGGTACTCATTGACGCCGGTGTGGAAGTAACCTGTGGTTCCAACAAATTTATGAATGATAACGAAGATAACGTATTCCTGTTTCAGGAGTGTATTTAGCTAGGCCAATAGTGGATGGGGGGGGGGGGGGGCAGTGCGCTTACATCGACAAATCTACACAGATGTAAAAATACCCAATCGCACCACACCTTTCGAGGTCGTACATCATTGGGAGCACCATCCTTTCGAATTATGAGAGATGATGATCAGGTGATACAGGATGTAACTTGTGAAGTGAATTCCCTAGAAAAAGAATATCAGACATGGACAACCTCAAGCAATGGGAAAAATATCAAGAACATGAAGATCTACTGACAATAATCACATGGAAAGAAATTGAGGAGAAGACAAAAGAGAGTTCAGAAGTTAGTTTACGTTTTGCAAAACTTACAGCGAGTATATTATATTATACTTCGACGTCCTGACACGTTAAAAAGAAAATATCTGTGCCTGAATTGAGTCCGAATAATTTAAGGAAAGCAAACGTTAGATCCTTCGACAAGGACTGATCTTCTACACTTGTGCAAAAATTTCCATGCATTTTCTTGTCCAGGAGCAGTTCGAGGAAGTTTTTGACCACTGCTTTCTTTATGGCCGAGAACCTTCGTCTCGGCTGCCTGCTCCGAGGCTTTGTAAAGAAACGCTCCTTTGCCAATCATTTCTTGATTCCTGATCATTTTTAGGAGAGGGTCTCTTCCACTTGCGATGATATGAGCTGTAACTAGGATAATTTAATTATGAAGACATTGAAGATTTGGAAATCCGTGGCCGCCTTGACGGCGTGTGATGTATAAACGCGGAACGGGCATATTTATATTTGAGCGCTTTTGCACATATGCAAGATCTTCCACGTGGCGACGACGAGCTCGTATTTCGTCCATGGAACCATCTCAAACGAGTAGAGTAGAACCGGGATAGCAAGTATATCAGTCTGCGATATCTTGTTCAACGTTGACAGAATGGAATTCTAAGTCTGTCGAAGGAGATGCTTGTACCTGATTTTGAGTGTCTCTTTACAGATGTGATATTCTGAATGCGGCTCTCAGGCACTGTGTATAGGTAGGTCTCACTAGCGACAAGGTGTCTATCTGCATTTATAACCACGAGCTCAGGGTCCTCCGGAATGCCAACAATTCGTCGTTGCTTCCGATAAATCCTGGCACATTTGACGATGCTTAACCATTAAAATCATTCTGATGTTGCCTTGCTTTAGAAGCATAGATCTTTAGTTCATTCATATAAAATACATTAGTGACCTTCTTCTCGCGGATCCCAGGAGAATTACGTGGTGTGAGAGATAGTAGCCGCCGTTCGTGTTAAGGTGTTGTCAATACAACATTTCAACATAGACGGCGGCCATATCTAGACGCGGCACACTAGGCGTGATACTCGGAAAGAATTGTAACCATTATTATACGACAAAAATTTGCTCATTTTCGGGTACACTAGTTTGGTCTCCTTGTGTCCATTCTCCATGTTGACAAAGTTGCTCGAAACGTTTAAATTCCGCCAAGTTTCATAGCGTCGACAAGCTTTCTGCTCTTGAATGAAAAGGTCTATTGGTCGGAGCTGGACTGTAGTTATGATGGCTGCCGCCAGGTGTCGCATCCACATCATCATCAGCGGTTGTTACAGTTGAGGGAACGCTGACAGTAGAAAAAATCTAAAATTTATACACTACGCTTTCAATATGTGACTGCTTTGAGTATGTTACTACCAGTAATTACCATTTGTTACCCAGGTATGTTACGACATCAAGGCTAATAAGTGTGTTAGATGGGTTTTCACGATTATTGTATACAGTTCAAAGCAATCATTGCATAATAAAAATAATTATTTATCGAAAAATCTAAACTAAGAATTAGGCTGGAAAATTGTTTTTTTCATTGTATAAAATGGAAATCCCATCTGAATTACTTTTTTTTCGATAAAGACTTCTATTATTATTTGAAAATTTGATCGCCAGTCCCAATTATTTGCTACGATAATCGCACTGAAAATTGAGATAGTTATAGAAATTATAATTCTAAGTCGTTCACGACTTCACTAAGTGTAGATTTGACTGCGTTTCAATCTATCAAAACTCTACATCACCTCAATATTTCTGAGTTATCTTTTGATGCGCTATTACAGCCATAAGAACGTCGCATTTTTTCATACACAAGTTGTAAAAAATATTGTGTGTACCTCGAAAGAAAGGTGATTTCACTTGTAGAAATCACTTACTGAACTGTGACTCATCTCCGACTTCTACTGCGTTCATTAAGTTTAGAGGTCGTCACTCTGCTGAGGAAAAAGAGGAGGGAGGGAATCGAGAAGCAAGGTGAACCCTCCACCCGTTTCTCTCTGATTCCTCGACAGTCAGTGACCGTTTAATATTTATATAAAATTGCATGTTTTGAGAAATGGTATAAAATCTCTCATTATCTTTACGTCCGATATGAAATAATTGTACATTTGTATACGATAAATAAAAAATGGGCTATACTCACTGATATTTTCTATGCTGTAGCACGTTTTGTGCAGCGTTCCCGAATAAAACTCAAGGCCGATGATGGCGAATATCACGATAGCGAAAAGAACTAACAGGCCGATTTGTAAAAGAGGAGCCATCGCCTTGATGATAGACTTCAGCACCACCTGGAGACCTGTTTGGAAGAAATGAGAGTCGATTACTTCCGTTCCGCTCAATTACTAAGTCAATTTTTTTTTGCTCGTGTAATATCCCTCGTGCAGTTTGTCTATTTTTCTGATTCTACTGTGAGATAAGCAAATATATAATATAATATATATACAAAACGACATGTATATTGATCAGAATCGATTCAAGGTGGTCACAGTCTAACATTGTTTTGTTGAAATAACTTTAAAATAATCATTCAGAATCTTTAAATTAGTATTTGAAACTTGAAACCATGCTACCAATTGGACAGAGACATCAAAAGGCGTCTTTAGAACTTATTGAAACCGTCAGGTATCAGACTTTTTCATGTCCTATATAAACGTCTCATGTTCCAAAGACGTCTCTAGAACATCAATAAGGTTGACATTGGACGTTTTTAAAACGTGCCAAGGACGTTTTTGGTTGCTGCGCCAACTGGTATATTTCTTAGAAATATTTTTTAATGTAAAAAAAAAGTGAGAATTCAGATTAGAAAGTCTAAAATAGTTATTAAAAGTTTGTGTTTCTCAGATTGAATAAAATTTTGTATGTAGAAATTTATAAAAGCAAAATGGAGTTTATTCATTCCATCATTAAGAAATTACAATTAATAATGAATTTGCATCTGTAATTGAAGCATCTAGAATTAATTATTATGCACTGGAAAATGAATATATTTCACATGTTAGTAAATTTTGATATGTTTTCTATAAAATTGATGCGTTCATTTGATTTGAAAGTCAGTCATTAGCATTTCAATCTGAAGATAAATTGGCTATTTAGACAACAAATTTGATCAAGACCGCTTCCTTTAAAACCAACCCTTGAAGAATTTTGCCGAAAAAAAATCAATTCAGTAATTTGTTAAAGTTAACTACTTTCTTCTAAAAAAGTTTTCTACTACATATCCTCTAAGAATCCTCTATGTGTATACTGTGTATCTATAGGATGACTCAATACAAATTAGTGAATGGAGGATTTATGCGCGTTTAGACCACGAGCAGTGGTTCTCACCAACGTTTACTGTTTGTCCTTTTTGAAACTTTTTTTTTACATTCCTAATTTTTCAACCCTTTTGAGATTTTTGCCAATAATTGAAGCACTACTCACTTGGTATGCCGGAGACTAATTTGAGCGGTCGCAAGACGCGTATTGCACGCAACGTGCGTAGATCCATTTCCACGTTTATGCCGTGCGGGAACGCCGTGATGAACCTGCCCCAAACACACACACAACCCACCAACACTTTACTACTTACTACTCTATTACACTAATTGGCTACTTAATTACTTAGATTATACTAGTCAGTAGCGTATCTAGTCTAACTCGTTGTATGCTAAGGGATCGTAGGGATCGGAATTTGTAGGATGCTGGAAGATTGAAGTTTAATCATGATTCATGTGGTAAATTTGAAATAGTATTTATCATCATTATTTCTCAAATGCACCAACCCAAGAAGTCATTGAGCCTAAACTTGGGTACAGTCGCTTCCTATAGGTTGGTAGCTTATCGTGAAAGAAATTTTTCATTGTGACACATACTTACCAAGGGGGTTTGGTGGTGATACCTTCTAACTTTGTACTTTATATATCTGTTAATGTCAATAAACGTTTTCCTGCTATAGTTTCCATTAAGTTTTTCACGCTGGTCAAGCGCCCTCAAGTAAGGGTCTCATAGGCTATGGCTTAAATTTGTGACAAATAGTTTCTTTCGATAATAAAATGTGTAATGAGGCATTATCAAATTAAAAACATTTTATTTATTATCTACTGACAAATGATATATTAAATTAGATATATGAATTAATATTTAAGGGTGTATTCTAGTTCGAGGGCTAAAAAAATAGGCTATTTTCGGGAATTTTTTGTGAGCGTGCTATGGAAGATATGAATATGAAAATTGTTAGGTGTGATAAATAAAGTCTTAAAATACAAGAAAAAAATTTCTTTTTGTTCATTTTTTTCAACTTTTACATACGAAATCCGTATTTGAACGCAACGCAATAACTTAGTAGCAAGTTGCCTTCTCCACAAGGGGTTAACAACTCATGAAGGCAGGTGTACACCTTCGCTGAAGTCACTGGCGTGAAGTCACTTGAATTCACATGAAGTCACTGAAATCAATTGAAGTCAGTGTACAATCCATCAGTCGAGTTGTGAACCCCTCGCTTCTCCATGATATCTCAGGAATACGCTTATCTCAAACAAAAAAACCAAAGCTTTTTGGATTCGGTATGACAGTGGCTACAAAATGAACTAAGGACATTAATTTTCAACTAATTTTGTTAATTTCACGTAGAAAAAACCAAAAAAATTGAAATTAGTTGTTTTTTTTTTCGCTGTTTTTTGTTTAAAAAATATAGTAAAAATCAAAATTTTAACATGATTGTAGTTCACTCTGTGAGTTCTTATGTGTAGAATATGTGGTTAAAATTTCAGAAAGATCGGTCCACTGGTTCTGGAGAAATCGTGGAGCGAGTCCGAAAAAACGTTGTTTTGAGAAAAACGCGTTTAAAGTTTTTTTTAAACAAAAAATCATTAAAAAATCTTACCAAAATTCAATCTGCGATACCTGCACCGTATAATATAATATGATATTCTTAGATATATATACATTCGAAAAAAGTATAACAAAAAATCGATTTTTCGAAAGTGACCAACTACACTATACATCCTTTAGCCATAATGCTAAAGTTTCGATACTGCTCGCACGAAGTCGCGCGTTGCGCGGTCAGGTCATAACGCTTGGGTTAAAAAAAAAAACTTATATTGCTCGGATCTTCATAAAAATTGAAAACAATATTCTTAGATACATATAAATTCGAAAAATGTAAAAAAAATCGATTTTTTCAAAGTGACCAACTAGAATACACCCTTAATGCTCAACTTGGTCTAAAAAAATCAATGTTCAACAATAAATCATGCAGTGCTATAATGATCAAAAAGTTGATTAGATAATCAAATATATATATATATATATATATATATATATATTATATTAGGGTGGCCCAAAATGACACACTTTCGACTTTACATTTATCCCGACTGGAAACCTGTTCCTCATACTGAAAAGCTAATGTCCATTTTTTAAAATAATTTTTCAATAATATTTAGAGGTTGCGCCTGGCTTTCAAAGTTTTCGGTTGAATAATCGATCGAAGTTCATAAAATCGTCAACTGTCCATGGAAACGTCAACTTTTTCTGGGCACCTTTCTTACAGTAAGCGGATTAAGGGAAAGTGGGCGAGGCAATTACCTGCGAATTTTATGGGCTTGGACTCAGGTTATCGGAACTGACAATGAGAATTTGAAGGTTCCTTCTACCTGTGTTAGTCTAATGCCTGCTTTTCTGAACTTCCAAACATTTTCAATACGAGGATTTCTTTCAGAAGGGTTGATCTGACTATTAAATAATTTTCATCAAAAAATATTAGTTATCACACATTGTGATCGATAAAAACAATAAACTTTTTGAAAATTTTTGATTCTTCAAATTTTTAATGTTCAAGTAATTGATAATAATGATTTGTTTAAACAATTTTTACAACAACTTAATTTTTAGTAATTATTATTATCGATAAAAACAGTTTATTAGTTAAAAAGCTTTCAATGGTTCAAATTTTGAACGTATAAATAGTTGAAAATAATTATTTGTTTTAACAATTTTTGTGGAGAAGTAATTGCTAGTAAATATTTTTAGTGATGAAGACATTTTATTAGTTCGAAAATTTTCCAAGCATTAAATTCTAAATGTCTGAATAATTAAAAATAATAATTTTTTTATACAATTTTTATAGGAAATTTATTGTTATTGAATATTGTTATCGATAGAAACAATTTATTAGTTAGAAAATTTTGGGTGCTTCAAATTTGTAATGGTCGAATGATTAAAAATAATGATTTGTTTAAACAATATTTATGAAAGGATGATTGTTAGTAAATATTGTTATCGATAAAAACAATGAACTAGTTGGAACATTTTTAATTCTTCAAATTTCCAACGTTTAAATAATTGCGAATAATTATTTATTTGAATAATTTTCATAACAAATTAATTGTTAGTAAATATTGTTATCGATAAAAACAATTAATTAGTTAGAAAATTTTAGATGCTTCCAATTTTTAATGTTTGAATAATTGAAAATACTTATTTGTTTGAACAATTTTCATGAAAAATTAATTGTTAGTAAATATTTATATCGATAAAAACCATTTATTAGTCACAAAATTTTTTACGCTGAATAATTTTTAATGTTTAAATAACTGAGAATAATTATTTGTTTAAACAATTTGCAATACAAAACAAATGTTTGTAAACATTTAGTAAATATTGTTGTTGGATAATAATCTTTTATTATTCAAACAAGTTTTATGAGGCGATAACGTTAAATCTTTGAAAAATAATAATTAAAAATTAATCAGTTTATGTAAACATCCCATTTTTAATAATTTCGAATACGAAATTCATACTTACCGTCTTTACGATTGGGATAGATATTTCGAGAGAAATTTGTAGGTATAGACTATATTAGACCATGGATGGATGAGTCGAGGCAACACGCCCACCATAAAATATGTAATTTATGGACTACCTGAGTCGCTTACGTCCGAATCATTTCTGGTTTTTGGTAAAAATCTTATTGATATTGAAATTTGAATTATACGATTTTCAAAAGGTCGCATCCTGAATCTATGAAAAACAACTGTTGTAATTTTCAGCGATAACAAACAATATTTAGGGTCTGAAACAAGCTCTTGAAAATCGTGACTTTAAGCAAAAAACAGCGATGTTTGAGACTTAAAAAATAATCCTAAAAATGATTTTTTTTAATAGATTTTTTTTACGGCACTTTCTTCATTACTGAATAAGGCGTTTCCAAAATTTCATTAGATTCTTCGAATAATTTATATGTTATATTTGATCATGAAAAAAAACTGACATTTTTCTATGTTAAACTCCATGAGAAAATAATAACATTTGCGCCACCTCGAAATATTATTGGAAAATTATTTAAAAAAATGGACATTAGTTTTTCAGCATGAGGAACAGGTTTCCAGTCAGGAAAAATGAAAAATCGGAAGGTTGTCATTTTGGGCCACCGCACCCTTAAATATATATATATATATACAATTAAAAAAAAAGTTAAGCAACCACCGCAGGGTACCACTAAGAGCAACTGCCATCAAAAAGAAAATGTCAATAGCCCCCAGTAGAACCGCGATAAAATACACCTACGGCCACGTCTCACATCCGTGAGATGGATGGTCACAGGGCACAACGAAATCACAACGACAGGCCGGCGAAACCCTTGTGTGTCTTGAGGACACGAAGCGACCCAAGGATGACAGCTTTCTGCATCCATCTCGCAAGTGCCTTGGCATATTTTTGGCACGCGGGTATAGCTTTAAGGTTACGAACCACAGCGATAATTTAGCACCTCCAACAGCACCTATCACAAGGACAATTACTCGTACCGAATATTTTGGGTACAGTCGTTGCAGCTCTCTTTTAAGGTCTTGATACCTCTCCTCTTTTTTTTCTCCTTTGCAGTGATGTTGTATTCGGACGGAGCCGAGAATTCGATCACGAATATCGTTCGTTTTTCGAAGTCTTGGAGAACAATGTCAGGCCTCGAGTGCGCAACGGAGACTGCTGCCCGAAAATCGTAGTTCCAGAAAATCTGGCACTTCTCGTTTCGGACAATTGACTCTATATCCCTTGGAGCGTTCGGCAGGCCAGGGTCGCGACCAACACCGTAAGAGCGACAAAGGTGGTAATAAAGTACTCTTAGGGCCGCATTATGTCTATAGATATACGTTGTTCCTGCGTGGGTCGGACACCCCGATAGTATGTGTTGTAGGTACTCAGCGTGTGCATGACACGCTCTGCACCTATCACTCGGAACTTCTTGACATAAAATGCGGGCGCGGTATGCTGAGGTGGAGATCACACCGTCCTGGCATGCGAAAATGAAGCCCTCTGTACCTGAATTGAGCCCTGATGATTTGAGGAAAGCAAAAGTTTGCTCCTTTGACAAGGATTGTTTTTCTACATTTCTGTGAAAGTTTCCGTGCATATGCTTGTCGAGTAGCTCTTGGTGAAATTTTCTAACCTCTGCTTTCTTTACTTCGGCTTTTAGACGTGAAGCATCTAGATGGAGTAATGCACTTTCCTCACTTCTGATGTTGAAATACAGGCCAAGGGTCTCGGCAGCTTGCTCCGCGGCTTTGTACAGGAACGCTCCTTCGCCAACCATCTCGTGGTTTCTGACCATCTTTAGGAGAGGATCTCTGCCATTCGCAACGATGTAAGCTGTACTTAAAATAATTCGGTTATGAAGACACTGGAGATTCAGAAGTCCGCCTCCGCCTTGACGGCGTGAAATGTATAATCGCGGAACTGACGAATTGATATGCAAGCTTTTATGCATATGCATGATCTTACGCGTGGTGACATCAAGGGCCTTAAGCTCGTTCTTCGTCCATTGAACTACCCATATATATATATAGTTAAAAGTTTGTCATAAGGACAACCGCAGGATTTCGCCGGGAGCGGGTGCTAATCTGAAAAATTGCACCCGCTCCCAGCGAAATCGCGGTAAAATTTCAGCAGTATATATACATATGGGTAATTGTCAAATTGAAGGCAAACTTAAAGTCCCAATAATATAACATTAACTTAGAAGCCCGTGCCGATTTTTTTAAAATTTTAATAAACACTTATTATCATCCTCTACAGAATGGGCAGTTCCTTTTTTTCATTTCTGTTCCTATTCACTTTTATTTAATATAAGAACTCCCGAAACGTCATTACCGTACGGCGTCCCAACCTCACTTTGCACAAGGATAAACTGATTTTCTCCGTTTTTTTAGACAGTAACCTGAAAAACGCTCAACGTATCAAGTTTGTAAACTTCACATGAACATGAATTTAATGTATGCACATTTTTTTAATTCAAATACATAATATTTTAAAAGCCTTGATGTCTGTCCCTCAATTTTTTCCATTTCAGAAGTCATTACCGTACGTCTGTTTTTCTAGTAAAATATTGTAGTTACAGTTGAGTAATAAATACAAAAATATTAGGCGTATTCTTTAATACAAGCTTTATAAAATTGAGCTTAAAATATTAACTCTCTTTTCTGTGAATCCGATATTAAAACTGAAAAGTGCATCTTGACAACAAAAACGTCATTACCGTACGTGCGTTAAAAACCATTTTCGGAGTGAAAAAAATGTATGAAAACAATTCCGTTACTTGCTTGGTGGTGTTTTCTTTCATAAGTAGGTGACTTTTGATAATTAAAATTTGTTATTTTTTTATAAACAATAAAAAAGATTAAACTTCAACATTTTTCTCGCATCATTACCGTACGGTACAATGGAACAGCGTACGACTGATTATATGCGCGTGCCCATGGATTCATTATTATTTCTTATTTTCATAACTGCCCCTTTTGAATTTAAAATAGTTACATGTGATAAGATCAATTTCCGTTATGAAATATTTAATTCCTAATAATAATATGATTGCCACTGTAGGTGCTGCAATTTGCCTACAATTTGAGAATTATATATATATATATATATATATATATATATATATATATATATATATATGCGGATAGACTTCAGTTTCGGTTTCGATTCCCTTGGAATAGAATCGAAGGGCTTATGACAAAGCCACCGAACGCGTCCTCGGGTTGCGGATAGAGGGTCCCCGTACCAAGGGTTTCTGCTGAATATGGTTACAATAATTAATAAGCAGTCGCGGACAATTGTCCAGGGATGGTCCCGAAGGAATAACCCCTAAGCGAAAGTGTGAGAACCGTGCCGAAAGCTGCATTGCACCTGGATGAGGTGTCTTTAACGGTGACTCTGGGATACCGGGCGACGTCTCAGAGTATCAGCCTTATCCTTGCACGCGGGGCTCTACAAGGATTGACAAACCCTTTCCCTAGCTGCTCGTGGGAACAACAATGAAACCAACAAACCACCAAAATGTTGTAGATGCGGTTCAAAACGATCGAACGCGCAGAGCACCCGACAATGGATCGGCAAACAATGCCGATCATCCTAGAGTTCGGGGTGCTGAAAATAATTTAGATGGAAACACGCCGACGAACCGGCGAAACGCCCGCATTCAGTGGACGGATCAACTTAAGAATGACGTGCTAGACTGCTACGATGCCAGTATTATCCCTGTTCGCGGAGGCTTTATGGCACGTATGCATACTCTGTGGTGCGAGAAACACCCAGAGCTTCAACACGTTTCGCATCAGTCTTTGCGAAATCAAGCCGACTACCTCCGGAAAAATGGATATGTACGCGGAGCGCTTCCTCAACCGCTGCTTGAACAAGCTGCAGACGAAGATGAAACGACATTAAGACCAACCGCAGAAACCAGGCACCTTCTGGAAGATGATCGCAATTTCAGTACAAGGAGGAACATCAACATGCAAGTTCCTCCTAAGCCCCAAGATCTGGCTGAAATGGATGCCTCCCTTCGTCGAGATATCTCGCAAGATTCCGACCTCTGGACCATCAATTGCTCAGTTTATGGTGCTGCGAGAGCTTTGGCTGATTCAAATCGAAGGCTGAAACCGACGATGGATCAAAAGACCAAAAGACGCTTGCATCAACTGAACAAGAAAATTGGATGGGCAAGACAGAATGCGTCCCGTGTTCAATGTGTGATTGACTACATAACATCTGGTAAACCGTTCACGGAAAGGGTTCGAAAGTTCGCCCAAGAACTAAGGACCTTGAATCACACACTGAACAAGTCAAAGCTGCTGACAATCAAGCAGCATATTGTTGACAAAATAAGGCTGTTATCTGACGCAAGGAGGAGGATACAGAAGAGGGAGAGATGGATCAGGGAGAATCAACAGTTTCTTGCTGACCCATCACGCCTCTTCAGTGATCCCCCTGTTTTTGTAAAAAATCCACCCAAGCACAAGGAGGTAGAGACTTTTTGGAGAGAGGTGTACAAGATCCCGAAAACACTAGAGTTGAAAGAAGATACTGACAATATCATCCGCTTCAAGGAGTTTTGCGACAACCTCATAAAATCTGATGAGGAGTGCCCATCAGTCACTGCCGAATAGGTGAAAAAAGCACTTAGAGGCACGAAGAACTTTTCCGGTGCTGGACCAGATTGTATCAAGAACTTTTGGTGGAAGAAGTTTACTTCTATCCACCAACATTTGGCCCGCATATTCACCTCATATTTAAAGTCGGAGACGCCCATTCCGCAGTGGCTGGTGTTAGGACGTACTATACTCCTACCGAAAAAAGGCAACTTGTCCAAACCGGAGAATTACAGGCCAATAACTTGTTTGAACACACTGTATAAGATCTTTACAGCTGTCCTAAACAACAGGATTGTTCGACGAATTGAGCCTGTATGGCGAGAGATGTACGAACAACGAGGCTCGAAAAAAGGTGTAGCAGGCTGTCGAGAGAACCTGCTGATTGACAGGTGTGTTTGTAAAGACGCTACAGTCCATCAGCGCGTCCTTTCAATGGCCTGGATTGACTACCGGAAAGCTTTCGATTCAACCTCTCATAGACTTATCATCTCTCTGTTGGAAAGCTTGAAGGTACATCCACACATAGTGAGATGCATAGAGAGATTGATGCCTCTTTGGAAAACTAGATTTACAATCTCATCTAGGAATCATCGAGTGACGACGAACAAGGTCACCTTCCAGAGGGGCGTCTTTCAAGGGGATAGTATGAGCCCTTTACTTTTTTGCATCACACTTCTGCCTCTATCTCTCGCACTACGAAATTCTCCTGGATACCTCTGTGGCGACACTAATCAGCGTGAGCATAAGGTCACTCATGTATTTTATATGGATGACCTGAAGATCTATGCCGCTGGTAAAAGCAAACTTCAAACTGCTATAAATATCGTCAAGAACTACACAGGAGAGATTGGGATGGACTTTGGTTTGGAAAAGTGTGCCAAAATTCATTTGAAGAAAGGAAAGATTACTGGCGTTCCCAAGGACCCTGAGCTTGTCGATATAAGTGTTATTAGACATCTTAACACTGGAGAGACCTATACATACCTGGGCGTGCCTCAAAGCCGCATTCAGGACGTAACATCAGTGAAGGAGTCTCTCCGAAGCAGATACAAGCATCTTCTTCGACAGATTTGGTCTTCCAATCTGTCGGCGTTGAACAAGGTATCTGCGACTAACATGCTTGCCGTCCCGGTCCTACTCTACTCGTTTGGGGTGGTTCAATGGACGAAGAACGAGCTTAAGGCCCTTGATGTCACCACGCGTAAGATCATGCATATGCGTAAAAGCTTGCATATCAATTCGTCAGTTCCGCGATTATACATTTCACGCCGTCAAGGCGGACGCGGACTTCTGAATCTCCAGTGTCTTCATAACCGAATTATTTTGAGTACAGCTTACATCGTTGCAAATGGCAGAGATCCTCTCCTAAAGATGGTCAGAAACCACGAGATGATTGGCGAAGGAGCGTTCCTTTACAAAGCCGCGGAGCAAGCTGCCGAGACCCTTGGCCTGAATTTTAATATCAGAAGTGAGGAAAGTGCATTACTCCATCTAGATGCTTCACGTCTAAAAGCCGAAGTGAAGAAAGCAGAGGTTGGAAAATTTCACCAAGAGCTACTCGACAAGCATATGCACGGAAACTTTTACAGAAATGTAGAAAAACAGTCCTTGTCGAAGGAGCAAACTTTTGCTTTCCTCAAATCATCAGGGCTCAATTCAGGTACAGAGGGCTTTATTTTCGCATGCCAGGACGGTGTCATCTCCACCTTAGCATACCGTCACCGCATTTTATGTCAAGAAGTTCCCAGTGATAGGTGCAGAGCGTGTCATGCACACGCTGAGTACCTAGAACACATACTATCGGGGTGTCCGACCCACGCAGGAACAACGTATATCTATAGACATAATGCGGCCCTAAGAGTACT
>CAKNXH010060477.1:0-15088 GCA_932178445.1 Andricus quercusramuli
AGCCCTTTTTATACATTTTACATACGAACTAATTATTATTTTATTGCTTTTCTCTTATTTTCCCGGCTCTAAAGTGCCAAATTTACTGAAAATTTTTGAATTTTTACATTTTTCACAAGTTTTCAAATAATACGATTAATGAATTAATTCATTTCGTTATTTCGAGCAAAAATGTAATCAAAAGTAACCTTTTTATACAATAAGTAACTTGTTAGTAACCGCGGATCAAAAAAGTAACCCGTTCCGAGCCTTGGAATTAAAATTATTTTCTACAATTCCCAAAAGTATAGATTATAATTCTTCACGGAGATTCCCTGTTTCAATTCAAAATTAGATTTATTTTCAAAAATTCCCTATTTCAAGTCACAATAAAATTTTTTTCAAAAATTTCCTATTTCAAGTAACAATTACATTTATTTTCAATAATCACTGTTTCAAGTTAGAGTTATATTTATTTATAATATTTTCTATTGCAATTAAAAAATACAGTAACTTCTTTTCTCAACCATTTGGAAGAGCAAAGTTTCAAATTCTGGCAAATTTTTATTTGCAAGAAAAAAAGAATTCTTTAATTCAAAAAAACTCTGAATTTGACAATTAAATTAATTTCCCAAATTTCATGTTCCAAGTAACAATCATATTAATTTGCAACATTTTCTATTATGATTTAAAAATATAGAACAGGGATTTGTTTAAATTCCATTCTTCTAAATCAAAATTTAAATTATTTTCCAAAATGTCCATTCCATGTAAAAAATTCCCTGTTCTAAATCAAATAATAATTTTAATTTTCGTGCATTTATTTATCATTTGATTATTTAACGATTTTTTAATTGTCTAGTTTCGGAAATTTTATAATTCGGGAATTCCCCTATCCCGGGAGTTTATTATTTAGATATTTGAAATTCGGGAATTTTAAATTGTCGGCAATTTCCTAATTTCGGTAATTTTATATTTTGAATATTTCCTTTTTCAAGAATTTTCTAGCGTTAGAATTTTATTTTTCAAAATTTTTCAATCGTCCCACTTGAAACATGAATTGTGTTTGTAAATTCCTTTTTTATAAATCAGAATTAACATTATTTTACAAAATTTCCCCTTGTATATAAAAAATTACCTGTTTCAAGACAAAATTATAATTCTTTACGCAATTACCCGTTCTAAAGTGAAAAATATATCTTTTTAGTAGATTCTTTAAAATATATGTCATTGATTTCTTCGTCGTCTAAACTCAGAATTATATTACATTTTAAAAAACGCCCTATACCAAGTGACAAATTAAATTCCAAAATTTGTATGTTTCAAGACACAACTATATTTATTTGCAACATTTTCTATTATAATTCAAAAATATAGTAACTTCTTTTTTCCATAATTTGTAAGCGGGAAGTTTTAAAGCGTGACGAATTCTGACTTAGAACAGAGATTTTTTTTAAATTCCATTTTCTAAATCAGAGTTTAAACTCTTTTCCAAAATTTCCGTTCCATGTAAAACATTTCCTGTTCCAAGTAAAATTATAATTCTTTACGGAAACTCCCCGTCCTAAAGTTAAAATAATAAATCTTAACGAAATTTCCTGTTCCACAGTAAACTTAAAATAAAAATGATTAATTCCTCATGGAATTATCATCCTTTTAGAAAATTCTTTGCCCCGATTGTCAAAATTCTATTTCTTTACAAAAATTCTCGTTCCCAAACGCAAAATTATAATTTTTTACTCAAAATCCTTCCCCCGAAGTAAAATCTAGAATTCTTCACGGAAAGTCCCAGCTCTATCTCAGAATTATAATTATTTTATAAAATTCCCTGTCCCAATTGTCAAACTTATATTTCTTTACAAAAATTCTCTGTCCCAAACTCAAAATTATAACAGTTTTTACTAAAATTCTTTCTCCCAAAGTAAAAACTACAATTCATCACGGACATTCCCTGTCCTAAGGTCAAAATTATTTTTCTTTTCTGAAATTCCATGTAGCAACTGAGAATTAAAATTCTTTTCGAAAATTCTCTATTCCAAGTCAGGATAATTGTAATTCTGTACGTGCATTTTTTTATAATACTTCAGAATGATTAATTTTTTAGAAAATTCTCTATCTGAAAGTCGGAATTATAATTCTGTACTCAATTTCCTGTCCAAACTCAGAATTATAGCAATAAAATATATGAAACCACTTTCCATTTGCATATTAGTACATTCGTGAGAAAAATCACGGTCATTTCCAAATTTCTCCGTCAGACAGACACCCTGTTCATAATTTTATAAATTCAAATCTTACCTCACGTGGCAGATATCGCATAATTGTGAGTGTAGTCATGTCTAATGCGACTCTGGTACCAGATTTCAATTTATTTTTGTCCAATTGACGCCTGCATCCCACAACATAACGAGGTCCATTGGTGGCTTTTACAATAACTGAAATTGAAAGATATATTTTGCAACTTTACTATGAAGTTCTTGAAAATAAAAAAAGTACATAACAATCACATTGAAAAAAAATAATAAAAGAGAGAAGAAAAAAATCCAACCTCCAAATCCCTGTGCTAATTTAAATTCCTCTGCAACGTCCAAAATTATAATTTAGCTACGAAATTCATGAAAAGTAAAAAAAAAATAAGAATCTAACGATCAAATTTGGGCAACATACTCTTAAATTCAAACTAAATCCCCATACAAATTAAAAAGACCAAAATAAAAAAAAGAGGAAAGAAAAAGGAGGGTAAACAATTTTTTTCATTTTAAGCAATCAAAACTGAACTGAAAATTAAAGCAATCAAAGTGGAACTTTTTTGGATTTTAAACTTCTAAAATTGATGCTTAAGAATCTTTTAATTCAACAGCTCGACAATTTCCATGTATTAAATGGACGCTTTACCACTTTTAAATTTAACAATTTTAATTTAATTACGATTAAAGTGCAACATTTTGATTTAAAATTTTTATAATCTGAACAGTTCAAAGATTTAGGATCAAATCATAACAATCCACGCTATAACTTTCAATGCTTCAAATTGAAGAATGACTCAATAAATTTTTAAATATTATCATTTGTAATGATTTTGAGTAGAAACATCTAAATGAAATGATTTAAAATTTTGTTTAACCTGAAAACTTTTAAAATGATAAGTCAATTTCTTAAAATTGTATGCGTTTCAAATTAATAGTTGTTTAATTGTTAAACTGTTTAAACATCAAAATTCAACACTTTAAATTACAAATTAAACATTTAAAAATTGAACAATTAACATCGTAACGTTCAAAGATTAAATTTAACACTCTGAAACTCTAGAGATTTACATTTATTTCAAACGATTTAGCTTCAAATTGTATAGTTCTGAATATTTGATTTATAATTGCTCATTTTTAAATGAACAGTCCAATATTGCTAGATACAGAAAATTATTCTTTTCTACTATTGAAAATTTTCTAATTGAATTAGTTGAAAATATAATATTTTAGAATGAAACCATTTTTAATAAGATTTAAAATTGAATGAAAAGTGTTTAATTATATGAATCTATTAATTCTAAGTTATTTCAAAATTGTAAATAGTTTATAAAGTTTCAATCGGGCGTTTACATTTGTTTGACCAATGCTTTCGAATTGAAACAGTTCAATTTATAACCATACAATTTATAATTTGTTGATCAACTTAAAATGTTTTTTATCCAACCTTTTCAATTTTAAATGCTTTTAATATTTAATTGTTTAAATTTTCGAAAAGAAAATTTGAAAATCTTTAAATTGAAATAATATTGTTTGTAATATTAGAATTGTAATATTAGAGTTATGCATTGTGAGCTGAATGATTTCATTCATGAAAAAGTTGATATTAAACTTATTTTGAATTGCATTATATCATGTTATATGAAATTTGTGATATTTCGAGTGACTGGATAGATTTTTCTTCTAAAAATTTCTAAACTTCTTGGTAAAAAAAATGTACTGTAACTTCCCGGTCTCAAAAAATTCGTGGTTTCCAGTCTCCATACAAATTAAAAAAATCAAATAAAAAAAAAGAGAGAAAAAAGGAAGGCAACCTACAAATCCCTTTCTTTTTCTTTTTAATTTAAACTAGCATCATCAATCGCGCGTGTATTTTCTTAATTTAAGGGGAAAATAGTTTGTATTCCAAAATAAAAAATTTGATGATCTATTTATTGTTTAGTTTTATTTGTTAATTTGTTTTTAAGCGTATATAAATATAATTTTTCTAAGACTCTTGAAAAAAACTTCAAACAGATTTTTGAAAATTTCAGATATGTCAAATCTGAATTACAACAAAGAAATCACCTTTTCAGCAAATTGTTGAATTTTCAGCCAAAAAGTTAATTTTCAACTAAAATGATGAATCATCAACCAAAAAAAGACTTTTTAGCAGAGTTGTTCAACTTTTAATCAAGTAGTTGAATTTTCAACCAAAAAAGATTAATTCTCTACTAAAAAAATAATAGTTAATATTTTAATTCAAAAAGATCTTGATTTTAAATAAAAAAAAAGTTTAATTCATCAAGCAAAATTTCAATAAAATAATTTATTCCTCAACCAAAAAGATGAATTTTTAAACAATTAAAAAAAATGTTTTCATTTTAAATAAAAAAGGGTTGAATTCGTCTAAAGAGACGAATTTTCAACAAAATAGTTGTATTTTCAACCAAAAAAAGATTTTTCAGTAAAATAAGAAATTTAGGCAAATTATAATTTGAATGGAAAGACAATTGTTAATACCACATAAAAATTTCGAATAACTATTTTTGAATTTTTGTCGTTTATTTGCTTTAAGGTTATATACGGACAATTTTCCTAAGTTTCTCGAAAAAATTCAAAAGGATTTTTGAAAATTTCAGGTATGACAAAAAAGAATCTGGAAAATTAAAAAAAAAATGTTTATTTTACAAGAGTTAACGCAATTTTGGGAAAAATTGGAATCAGTTTAAAAAAATATTTAGGACTTTTTAACGCTTAGAAAAATAATTGATCAATTCTTGGAAATCTTTCAAAGTTTTAAAATATTTGTAATCTAATAAAAACTTTCTGTCTAAGTAACTTTTAAATTCATTTAAATTAGCCCTAAAATTGTCTTTTTTTATCTCAAAATCTTCAAAAAGCCAAATTTTGTTTTTAGCTTTTTAAAATCTTTTCAAATTTTCAATATTTTTTTAAAAGCTTCTCAATATATATATTTTTTTAATAATTCGAATTTTTCCTAACTATTTCTAAAAGTTCTGTAAAATTAAAAAAATTGCCTTGAAATCTTCCAGATTCTTTTTTGACGATTTTGAAAATATTTTGGAAACGTTTCGAAAATCTTTTTATTCTCTTGGAACTTTTCAAAACTCTTAAAAAGCATATCTCTTAAACTTATTAAATTTTTTCTAAAATTTTGTGATGTTGAAAAATTAAAAAATTTGCTTTACCATCTTCTACATTCCATTCCGAAATTTTAGGAAATCATTTGAAATGTTTGAAATCTGAAAAAATCTATATTTTTAAAAAAATTTTAAAAACATTTTCCATTTTTAATTATTTTAGAATCTTTTTAAAACTTTGAAATAAATTTTTAAATAATTCAAAGTTTTTCTAACTTATTTTTTGTTGAAAATCCTGCAAAAATTAAAAATATGCCTTAAAATCAAAGCTTAAATAATAATAATTAGGATATTCTAGGTTTTTGCCCATAATTTCATTTTTCTCATCTGTTTGGAAGTGTGAAAAAAGCTTAAAAATTATTGTGTAGAAAAATGTTAACATAATTATTTCCAATAATAAAAAACATTTACAATTTAAATTTTCTCTTTTATAAGTAATATTTAGAAACTTTCGGAAATAAATTTTATTAAGGGGATATGAACAGAATCCTTTTGAAATTTTAAGCATTTGATCATAAAGTTAAGAACAGAATTGTTGCTTTTATTAGTAACCAATCATGCACAATTTAAATTATCTATTTTAGAAAAAAAATTTAGAATTAAAGTTCCTCATTTGGTTAAAAAATCATCTTTTTGCTTGAAAATTCATTTCTCTGGTTCAAAACTGAACTAGTTTCTTGGAAATTATTTCTTTTTGTGATAAATTGAATTTTTTAAACTGAAAATGTAACTATTTCACTTTTGGTTAAAAACATATATTATTAATTGAAAATTTAATTGAAGTTCCTCATTGGGAAATTGCAAATTATTAAATTCCAAAAATTCGAAATAACAAACTGAAAAAAAAAACTTGAAGCTATAAGTCGTCAAAATTTCATCGTTAGATTCTTAGTCCTTCTTTTTACATTCCAAAAATTTCGTAGTAAAATTTAAATGTTGGAAATTCATATTTTTTTGTAAAAATTAAATTAGTTTTTTTGGTTAAAAATTCATCTTTTTGCTTGAAAATTCATTTCTCTGGTTCAAAACTGAACTATTTTCTTGGAAATTATTTCTTTTTGTGATAAATTGAATTTTTCTAAATAGAAAATGTAACGTTTTCACTTTCGGTTAAAAAAAAAATATTTTTTTAAATTGAAAATTCAATTAAAGTCCCTCATTTGGAAATTGCGAATTATTAAATTCAAAAAATTCCAAATAGCAAACTAAAAAAAAGGCACGTAACGCCATACGTTGTCCAAATTTTATCTTTAGAATCTTGGTCCTTCTTTTCAATTTCCAAGAATTTTGTAGTAAAATTTAAATATTGGAAATTCGTATTTTTTTTGTAAAAATTAAATTAATCTTCTTGGTTAAAAATTCATCTTTTTGCTTGAAAATTCATTTCTCTGGTTCAAAACTGAACTATTTTCTTGGAAATTATTTCTTTTTGTGATAAATTGAATTTTTTTAAACTGACAATGTAACTTTTTCACTTTTGGTTAAAAACATATATTATTAATTGAAAATTTAATTGAAGTTCCTCATTAGGAAATTGCGATTTATTAAATTCCAAAAAATTCAAAAGAAAAAACTGAAAAAAGACACTTGAGGCCATAAGTTGTCCAAAGTTTATCGTTAGATTCTTGGTCCTTCTTTTTCACTTTCCAAGAATTTCGTAGTAAAATGTAAATGTTGGAAATTCGATTTTTTTTGTGTGCAAAAATTAAATTAATCATCTATTAATAATTCATCTATTTGGTTGAAAATTAAACTTTTTTTATTGAAAATTCGTTTTTTTTTTATTAATGAAATTAATTTTTTAAGTTACTGAGAATGTAACTATTCTTTTCGTTTAAAATATATACATTTTAGTTGAAAATTCAACTGTTTGGTGGAAAATTTATTTCTTTGCTTTAAAATTTAATTATTTTATTGCAAATTTAACTATTTGGTTGAAAATTCATGTACTTTATTGAAAATTTGTCTTTCTGGTAGACAATTATTCTCCTCGGTTAAAAATTCATCTTTTTGGTTTAAAATTGAATTAATTTGTTGCAAATTTAAGTATTTGGTTACAAATTCAAATAATTTATTGAAAATTCGTCTTTTTGGCACAAACTTATTCTCCTCGGTCAAAAATGCATAATTTTGTTTGAAAATTCATTTCTTTGGTTGATTTTTTTTAGTTGAAAATTCATGTATTTTGATGAAAAAATCTTCTTTTGATAATAAATTGATCATATTGCTCTAGACTAAAAATTCATCTATTTCGTTGAAAATGCAATTATTTTATACAAAAATTAATTTTTTGGTTGAAACTTTAACTATTTTGTTGAAAATTGTTTCTTTGTTTTGTTCTGAAATGAATTTTTTTAAATTGAAAATGTAACTATTCCACTTTAAAAAAATATCTTTTTAAACTGTAAAATTACCTATTTGGTTATAAATTCGTGTATTTTGTTAAAAATATATTTTTTTCATTAATCTTTCCGGTTGAAATTCATCCTTTTGGTTGAAAATTTAACTATTTTTTGAAAATTCCTGGTTTTTTGTTTGTTGACATTTTTTCTTTTTTAGTTAAAGATTGAACTATTTGGATGTAAATTCATGTATTTTGTTGAAAATTCGTCTTTTTTGGGAGACAAATAATCTTCTTGGTTCAAAATTCATATTTTTTGTTGAAAAATCGAACATTTGGTTAAAAATTGATCTATTTTGTTAAAAATGTAATATTTTGAATGTAACAAAGATAAAATTTGTGATGGAATTTCCTCTAAGTTGTAATAAAAAGTGACCACTAGTTGAAATATTAATTTTTTTCTCAAACTGAATGAGTGATACTTTTGCTTTGTTTTATAAAATGTAAATGTTGGAAATTCGATTTTTTTTTAAACTAAGTTAATCATATTCAAAAATTCATCTTTTTGCTTGAAAATCCATTTTTGTGGTCCAAAATTAAACTATTTTCTTGGAAATTATTTTATTTTTTTTTGCGACGAAATGATTTTTTTTTAAACTGAAAATGTAACTATTTCACTTTTGGTTAAAAATATATATTTCTTTAAATTGAAAATTCGATTGAAGTTCCTCATTTGGAAATTGCGAATTATTAAATTCCAAATTTCAAAATAAACTGAAAAATGCACTTGAAGCCATAAGATGTCCAAATTTTATCGTTAGATTCTTGGTCCTTTTTTTACTTTCCAAGAATTTCAAAATTAAATTAAAATTTCGGAAGTTTGAGAGAAATTAAAATACTGGCTTATTCTAAATTTAATTTCTCAATTTCTTATTTTTCAATTACACAAAACTACCACCACAAATAAAAAACTTGATTAGAACACTTACACTTTTCTTCTGTGAGTTGCTTCAAAACTTCTCCCACGATCTGAAAGAAAATAAGAAGTGAATTTCTGCTCTACTTTCATTCAATTATGAAATTAACGAAAATATTCACATACCTGACCAACGCTTTGCAAAGCCTTGAGATCATTTTCGGACTTGTCATACTGCTTCGTAAGATCTTTTAGATGCTCTCGCACTAAAATAACATAAATTTGGTTAGCACTTTCTTCCGACAGACATTAGAAATATAAGAGACTGCTGAAAATCGACAAAAACGTAAAATCCATTCAAAAATTAATGTTTTTTCATCGATTATTGTAATATTTTTCTGAGGAGACAATGGTGACACTATAGGTTAGGTTCGTACGTCACATGAATAAAATGAAATAAACATGTAAAGTTGCATAATATGAATAAAACTTACTCTCTTTTAGGCGAGACTCAACTTCTTTGTGTTCCAGGAGTTTTTTCCTGTAATCTTGAAGACCTTTTTCTCTTACGGAATCCACAGCGGCCGCCATTTTCACTTATTTTGCTGTATAACGGTCTATGAATAAAGCTTTCTAGATCCTCTTTCCCGTTATTAAAATGGCATGTTAAGGTTAGTTTGCATGGCGCCACTGAGGAGTGGGGGAGTGTACTCACCAGAGTGCGCGATCTGTTCGGGTCCGAGTTCTGCGAAAATTTAAATTTAATAAATGTAAAATAGTTATTTTTATACGAATTATTAATAAAAGTTTATAGTTTATTTGTAGAATAGAGTAAAAGAGTGAGTCATTCAGTTTGAAGCGAAAAAATTTTAATATTGCAATTACTAGTCAGTTTTTCCTATGTAGTTCTGAATTTTACAAACATAACATTACTGTCTAGTGAGAAAAATTTAAAGTATATGTTTTAATAACATTATGTGTTTTTATACCGAATAGTAGATTTTTAATTAATAAATATAAATTTTCTACCAAGAATTGTATAGTTCAATTTTCAACCAAAAAGATGAATTTTCGAATAAGAAGATTAAGTCTCGACTCGAAAGACATATTTTGAACAGGATACATAAATTTACAACTAAATATTTGAAGTTCCAAGTAAAGAAGGTAAATTTTCTACTAAAACAAAACGAGTTCTCAACAAAATTGTTAGATTTTCAACTAAAGAAATTAATTTTTAACCAAGAATGGAATAGTGAAATTTTTGGATAAAAAAAATGAATTTCCAACAATATTGTTCAATTTGCAACAAAAAAAAGTAAATTTTCAAATGAAAAAGAAAATATTTTCAACTAAAAATGATTCAATAGAACAGTAGTAGTAGTAGAATTTGAAAACCGGAAAGCCGGAAAGTGAATTGACCACTAAAACATGTGAAACGGGCATAACATAAACAGAAAAAAAACAACCGAGGTGGCAATCTATGTACGTCTGTTTTATCATGTTTTGTGGAACTATTAATAAAACAAGTCTTCTAATATTTATAAATAAACTCCCATCGTCATTTGGAAATATTTGAATTAAAAAACCAGATAAGATTCTAATTTATTTTCCACGTTTGATAAATTTCTAGTGACAAAGCCAGCAGTCAAACAAAGGAAAACGAATCCGAATTATTTTGGAGCATCCAGTGTATTGTTTTTGTTATAATTAAAGGTTTCTTTGTAAAGAAATGATTTTCATGCGTAATTACATCTGTTACGATCATTCGTAATTTATCATTCAAAGCATTTTCTAACATATTGTTTCTGTCCTTCCACATTTATTAATTTATTATGGTATACCGGATCCTGCTGAAAAAGCGTTTCATAAAAAGGTATTTTTCCTTTATTTTAATAATTAAGCATGTATTTTTTATTAGGTTCCCAAAAAGACCAATTAATTTCCTCCACTATAAACGCATCTGAAGGAATGTCTTTGTTTTGCGGAGTGAATCCGATACTCCTCTTAATAAAAATTACAATTTCCAAATTTAAAAGTAGAAAAAATATTTTAAAATATTACAAATTTTGAATTAATTTCTTTGTCAGATGACGCTGTTGTCAACGCGAAAGAGTTACGTGTAAGGTTTTTTTAAATATTAGTTTAAGAGTAAGAAAATTGTACGTTTGGGTAAATGATTCATGCAAGATCGAAAACAAAGCGGTGAGCTGAGTCATTCCTTTTTATGCCTTTTGCCACTGACAGGACACAATTTCCTGCTGATGGTGCTCCTGCAAATCGATTACAGAGTTGGTTTTACAGCTTTTAAAGAAAGACGGTGAAATACTCAATTTGAGGAGAAAAGTTAAAGTGATAACGACTTAATAATCTTCAATATAAACTTGACTGTTTATCCTAACAAAAATGCGAGCTAGTTTCCTACTTTTAACTCCAATGGTACCCCTCGTCGCTGCTGATATTTGGCATCATGGAATGTAAGTCTTGCTTTTAAAACTATTTTTCCTGTCTCTTAGACATAGACTTTGAAAGAAATAGCAAAAAAGTGTAGGATTGTTAAATTATCAAATTATCAAATCTCAGACTCTGTTACATATAAAAAAAATGTATTTTCTATTTAGATTTTATTCTAAAGTGTATACAAAAGGAATAATTTTAATAATTGAAACACTTATTTGAAATGTTATTCGTTTGTCGCGTTATTTTGTTGAAATTCGAGAAGAAACCAATATTTTTATTTACAGACTTCACACTCTCCGTATTTCCCTTTTCTGTTGAACAGTATCATTTTTTTTATTGAAAATACGACTATATGGTTCCTGTTGGATTAAAAATTCAGCTTTTAGTAGAAAAGTCATCTTTTTTTGTTGTTTTACTATTATATTTTTGTTACAGAATACATCTCTTTTGTTTAAAAGACTTATTTTTTTGAACATTTAATTAGAACAGAGTGTCTACCCTACCTGGAAAACCTGGAATTGTCAGGGAATTTTTATATACCTGGAAAAACCTGGAAATGTCAGGGAATTTTTTTTAAAGTCAGGGAAATTTTTAAGAGGTTGCCTACCTTTTTAAAAATTACAGTATTGAATTGAATGAAAATGATTCTTCATTTGTAAAAGTATAGCTTTCTATTACTATGTTCATCTATTTGGTTGAAAATTCGATCTTTTTGGTTGAATTCCATTATTTTTTAATGAAAATTGTAATCTTTTCTGTTTGAAATATCAGCTGCCACATTTTTCGTTCCGAGTTCATATTTTCCGAAAGAAGATTTAATTACTTGAGAGTACTCTTTTGTTGAAAATTTGTTTGTTTTTTTCTCTTTAAATATTATGTTTGTTATTGAAAATGTTACTATTCAATATTTAGTTGAAAAATTACCTTTTTTACTATTTTTATTTTTTTTATTCTATTATTATTTTATTATTTATTATTTTTTATTATTTTTTAAAAAATTTTAATTTTTTTAGTAGAAATTAATCCTAAGGATTGAAAATTAATCTTGTTATTTGTAATTTAATGTTAAACATTAATTTTTAAGTGAAAGTTCAACTATTCAATTGTTGATTGACAATTTATCTTTTTAATTGAAAATTCATGTATTTTATTGAGAATTCGTCTTATTTAGTAAAAATTTATGTTCTTGGTTGAAAATTCTTCTTTTAGATTTAAAAATCAATTATTCCAGTTAATGATTGAAAATTTCCGTTCGAAAATTCATGTATTTTGTTGAAAAATCGTTTTTGTGGTAGAAAATTCATTTTCTTGGTTTAAAATTCAAATATTCCAGCTAGGTATTCATCATTTTAGTAGAAAATTTATCGTTTTGCTTAAAAATAAAACTACTTGGTTGAAAGTTAAATTGAATTTGTTTTTAAAATAAATTTTTTGTGTGTGGAAAATTAATTTTTTTTAAAGGAAAATTTAACTATTTCATTTTTGGTTGAAAACTGATCTTTTTTAGTTCAATATTCAGCTATTTTGTTTGAAAATTGATCTTTTCTACTTGAAAATTCAACTGCTTAATTGAGAGTTAATGTATTTTTTCTTAAATCGCCTTTTTGATAGAAAATTAATCTTTTTGGTTGAAAATTCAACTATTCCAGTGGAAGATTCATCACTTTATTTGAAAATGTAACAATTTTGTTTTTGTTGAAAATTAGTTTTTTCATCTTCTTGGTTAAAAAATCAAGTATTTCAGTTAAAGATTAATAATTTTATTTGAAAATTCATGTATTTTGTGAAAAATCGTCTTTGTGGTAGAAAATTCATTTACTTGGTTTAAAATTCAAGTATTCCAGCTAAATATCCATCATTTTAGTTGAAAATTCATCGTTTTGCTGGAAAATAAAACTACTTGGTTAAAAGTTGAATTAAATTTGTTTTTAAAATAAATCTGTTTTTTTTTTCTGGAAAATAAATTTTTTTAAATGCAAATTTAACTATTTCATTTTTGGTTAAAAACTGATCTTTTTTAGTTCAATATCCAGCTATTTGTTTAGAAATTGATCTTTTTTAGTTGAAAATTCAACTGTTTAATTGTGAACTGATGTATTTTTTGGAAAATTTGCTTTTTTGGTAGAAAATTAATCTTTTTGGTTGAAAATTCAATTATTCCAGTTGAAGATTCACCACTTTGTTTGAAAATGTAACAATTTTGTTGAAAATTAGTTTTGTTTTTGTTGCAAATTAGTTTTTTCGTCTTTTTGGTTGAAAAATCAACTATTTCAGTTATAGATTAATAATTTCAGTTGAAAATTCATGTATTTTGTTGAAAAATCGTCTTTGTGGTAGAAAATTCATTCTCTTGGTTTAAACCTCAAGTATTCCAGCTAAATATCCATCATTTTAGTTGAAAATTCATCGTTTTGCTTGAAAATAAAACTACTTTTTCATTTTCGTTGAAAACTGATTTTTTTGTTCAAAATTCAGCTATTTGTTTGAAAATTGATTTTTTTCAGTTAAAAAATCAATTTTTTCATCGAGAATTAATGTATTGTTTTGAAAAATCGTATTTTTGGTAAAAAATTAATCTTTTTGGTTGAAAATTCAACTATTTGGTCAAAAATTCATCTATCTTTTTGAAAATCCAAATTTTTACTGGAAAAGTTAGGAATTTAAATGGTTCAAATTGAATTATATATAGTGCCTACATTAATTTTATCAACATATGCACTGCATTTTGAGATATAAAATAAAAATTTGTTTGAATTATTATTCAAATTCATGGACTTTAAAGGAAAAATTCAAGAAGTGATTAATTAGGTTTTTAGTATTATTTGAAACATTATTTATAATAGATTCGCAAAAATGTATACATATCCGAGTCGATTGTTTTAAAATATACGAAATATTTGAATGACTACATGCTGTGAAAAATTATACCTGGAAAGAACTTGGGATACCTGGAAAAAACCTGGAATTGTCAGGGAATTTTTGTCCAGGATTTGAGTAGACACAGTGTAGAAGTAAATAGAAGTTTCGACCTTTTGGATTGAAACCTTTTTTTTTTGTTGAAACTTTATTTTGTTGAAACTTTATTTTGTTTTTGAAAGTTCATTACTGTTAATTGAAAAGTCCATTATTATATTTTCGGTTCAAATATTATCTCTTTTGTTTAACAAACAATTCTACCATTTGGTTGGAACTTTAACTACTTTTGGGTTAAAGATTCATCTTGATTAAAAATTAATTTAGAAGTTATCTTTTTTTGTTAAAAATTCCTTTTTTCGTCTTTAAAGGACAAATTTTTTTTAAGAACATTAGCCTTTTTTGCATTTAAATTTCACCTTTTGGCAGAAAAGTCTTTCTTTTTGTTGAAAGTTAATTCTTATTCATTGTAAGGTCTACTACTATATTTTTGGTTCAGAATTCATCTTTTTTAGATAAAAATTCTACTACTTAGTTGAAAATATCATTATTTTGTTAAAAAAAATTTTTTTATCGAAATTTCAACTGCTTTGTTTAACATTCTTTTTTTCGGATAACAAATTCATCCTGTTGAATTAAAAATTCAGCTTTTGTTAGAAAATGATTATGTCTCCCTTGTTTAAAAGATTTATTTGTTCTTTCTTTCTTCTTTTGTTCTTTATTTTGTTGTTGAAAGTTCATTACTTTATATTCAAAAGTCCATTATTATATTTTTGGTTCGAATATTATATCTTTTTTTTCACAAACAATTCTACAATGTGGTAAAAAATTTAACTGCTTTTGGGTCGAAAACTCATCTTTCTTGATTGAAAATTATTATTATTTTTTTTTAAATTCCTTTTTTCGTCTTTAAAAGTCCATGTTTTTAAAGAACATTCGTTTTTTTAATTTAAATTTCACTATGAAAAGTCTACTACTATTTTTTTTTTTTGAAAATTCGTATTTTTTTCAGAAATAAAATTTCAACTATTTAGTTGAAAATTTAATTATTTTGATATAAATTCATATTTTTTTAAAGAAAATTCGATTATAT
>CAKNXH010060477.1:37089-77963 GCA_932178445.1 Andricus quercusramuli
TGTTAATTTTAATTCCAAATACCAAATATCACACTCATTGATAGATACAATTATTGATTAATTCTATTATAATATGGTTGTTATATATATATATATATCCTATATATAGGTTATATGTAGACTAATACATATAATCTGTATACTGTATATAATATAAGTTAATATTATTATAATATAATTAATATTATTAACATTAATGTTATTTATTAATGTTAATTTAATTGTAACTATTCAAAATTCGAATTTCGAATTTGGCGCGCGAACTCCTGGTTCGTGATTGGTGCGCAGTACCCGTGGCGCGGGGTGCGCGAACCAATCAGAGAATTCGCTTGGTTGGAATTGGTGCGCGACCCTGTGGTTTGGGGCGCGCGAGCCAAACATAAAAATCATGAGGTTGTTGATTAATTCTAATACCGCTACTTTCCATCTAACTTGCCATACCCAAAACTTGCCTTACTTAATGTTATTATAAAACCCTTTCTCCGAGATACTGATAAGTGATCAGTTTACCAGCATCTGACGAGAAAAGTCTTAATGGTGAAATTGGTTCTAATGAAGGGCAAGCCTGGAGCAGGAAAGCTAGATACTGGCCTTAGAATAATATGTCTAGGAAAAGCAAGGCTCGTCGAGGTGAGAGTTGGGAATTCAGGTCGGTAGAAAAATTATTTGAGAGCAATCACAAGTAATTGCTCGTAAGATCTGGAATTCTCAGCTCTCCCTTTTTATATATTGAAGATGTATATCAAAGTTTTGGTTGCAAATTCAAATGTTTTGTTGAACATTCGCCTATTTCGGCAGAAAAATTGTCCTTTTGGATTTAAAATTCACCGTTTTTGTTAAGAATTAAACTGTCTTCCAAAAAAATTCAATTATTACGTTGGAAATGCAATTAGTTGAAGTTTAATCTTTTCTGTTTAAAATTCGATTATTTAGTTTAAAATTCATTTTTGTAGGCTGCAAACTCAACAATTCGGTTGAAAAATCAACTTATTTGTTGACAATTTCATTATTTCATTGAATATAAACCTAAATTAGCTAAATTATAAACAGCAAAAAAATATTGAATTTCAAAAGTTTCATTAAATTGTTTTTAAAACTGAACAAAGAGAAACTTTGAATATTTTCTATCGTACCGACGTGATGTTTCACCGTGATAAAATGAACAATGGCAAAAAAAAACTTGTTGTTGTATAAAATCAGTTTTTAGCGGCTTAAGAGGAATTTCGCATATGATACTTTTTCAGATCCACTAGACCTACAATTTCTACTATGTTTCGTGAAAAGCATTATTTTTTTACTGTAAAAAAGTACCTGGAAAAATGCATGTTTCTGTCCTGAAAAACCTGGAAAAGTCCTGGAATTTTTGTTTCAAGAAACGCTAGACACCTGGAATTGTCAGGGAATTGTGATTTTTTTATTATAATTTGAGTTTTTAAATTAGGCTAAATTTTTTTCAATTTCAAAAATTTCTTTTAAATGTTTAATAAAATTTTCAATTAAATTTGTTACACCGGGAAAAACTTGGAGATGGCAGGGCCTTTTTATAAGGTCAGGGAATTTTTTCTAGAATGTGCTTAAATTTTTTCCTTAATTTTAATGTAAAATTAAATAAGAATGTTTCTTTTTATTTCTAGAAGTAGCTTTATATTAATGAATTTAATTATTTTTTCGAAAATTCTTTTTATTTATGTTTGGAAATTAATTTTTTCAACTGAAAATTCAATTATTTTATTCTTGGTTGAAAATTTGTCTTTTGTTTCAACTTTTTTCGGCAGTTTTTGATTTAAAATAAAAATATTTTTCAATTGAAATATCAACTAGCGCATTTTTCGTTGAGAATTCATCTTTCTTGGCTGAAAAATCAACTCATTAAATGACAGTTTTAGTATTTTGTTTAAAGATAGTTTTTTTGTGTGGAAAAATATTTTTTTTAAATTTTTACTTTAGTTTAAATTCATCTCTTTGATTGAAAATTAATTTTTTTAACTTAAAATTTAACTATTCAATTTTTGGTTAAAAATTCATCATTTATAGTTGAAAATTCGTCTTTTTTGGTCAAAAAATTATCTTTCTTGTTAAAAATTGGTTTTTTGTTTTGTTGAAAATTATTTTTTATGGTTGAAAATTTAATTAATCTATTTTCGGTTCAAATATATATTTTTTAGTTGAAAATTCAATTATTAGGTTGAAAGTTCGACTATTCAAGATAATGATTCATTATTTTAGTACAAAAATTAATCTTTCTGGTTTAAAATTCAACTGCTTGGCTGAAAGTCAAAATGTTTTGTTAAAAATTCATTTTTTTGTTGTTGAAAATCCAACTATTATAGTTAAAGATTCATCATTTTAATTAAAAATTCATCTTTTTGGCTAAAAATTATTTTTTTTAACTCAAGATTTAACTAATCTAATTGAATATTCCATCATTCTAGTTAAGAATTCATCTCTTCGAATGAAAATTAATTTTTTTAACGAAAATTTCACTATTCAGTGTTTGGTTGAAAATTCGTCTTTTTTGTGAGAAAATTAATCACCTTGGTTGAAAATTCAACTTTTAGAGTTACAAAATTCATTATTTCAATTGAAAAATCATCTTTTTTGGTTGAAAATTAATTTTTAATATTAAAAAAGTAACTATTCAATGTTTGGTTGAAAATGTATCTTTTCTCATTGAAAATTTGTCTATTTTGTTAAAATTTCAAGTTTTTTGGTCGACAATTAATCTTCTTGGTTGAAAATTCATGTTTTCAGTTGAAAATTAGACTATTCCAGTTAAAGATTCATAATTTTTGGTTGAAAATTAATCTTTTTGGTTTAAAAAATCAAATTTTGTTGTTAAAGATTCATTTTAGTAGAAAATTGTACTATTTCATTGAAAAATTTATTCACTTTTTTGAGAAATAGTCTTTTTCAGTAGAAAATTATTCTTTTTGTTTGAAAATTCAACTATATGGTAGAGAATTCACGTATTTTGTTAAAAAATCGTCTCTTCTGGTAGAAAATTAATATTTTTGTTTGAAATTAAGCTATTTATTAAATAATTCATCTATCTTGTTGAAAATTTAATATTTTTACTTGAGAAATTAGGAATTTGAAGCGGTTTCAATTGAATTCAATATAGACTTCAGAGACAAATTCAAGAAATGATTAATTATCTTTTTAGCATTATTAAATTGTTTATTTAATCGATGGTGCTAATATATTAAACAATATCTTGTAATATAACTTTTCAAAGCTTTCTGAAATAAACGTATTAATTGAATCCCTAGAAAATGAAAAAAAAAACATTATCTATAATAAACTCTTGAAACTGCATACTCATTCCGAGTCGATTGTTTAAACAAATGCGAAATATTCGAATGACAATTTCAAATTTAAAGCTTTCAGACTTGAATAATTTTGAATTGCGAATTTGAATAATTTAACTATAAATTAAATTATTTGGTCTGAATTTCAATCATTTCAAATTATCTAATTTCCAAGTGAAAGTCTTAATGTTTAAACAATTTAAAATTCAAATATCAATGTACGATTTCAAATTTAAATTGTTCAGGGTGTATACTCGCCTGGAAAACCAGAAATTTTCAGGGGATTGTTATGTACCTGGAAAACCCTGGAAATGTCAGAATATTTTTTTTAAGTCAGGGAATGTTTTCTCAATTTTAATATAAAATTAAATAAGACTGATGTTTTTTATTTATAAAAGTAGCTTTATATTACTGGATTGAACTATTTTGTTGAGAATTCATCTTTCTTTGATAAAAATTAAACTACTTCGTTGAAACTTAAACTCTTTTGTGAAAAACTAAATTTTTGGTTGAAGATTCATAATTTTAATTGAAAATTCATCTCACTCATTGACAAGTTAACTATTTTGTGGAAAGTTCGTTTATTTTTGGTTGAACATTAATTTTTCTAAATAAAAATTGAATTATTCCAGTCGAAACTTGAAATATTTAGTTAAAAATTTGTTTTTTTGTTGTTGTTGATAATTTATTTTCTTAACTGAAAATTTAACTGTTCCAGTTTACTATTCTACCATTTCAGTTTGAAATTCATCTCTTTGAATGAACATTACTTTTTTGTTAACTCGAAATTTAACTGTTCAATGTTTGGTTAAAAACGTATATTTTTAGTTTAAAATATTTGTATTTTGTTGAAAAATTCGTCTTTTTGGCCGAGAATTAATCTTCTTGGTTGAAAATTGAACTTTTTGGTTGAAAATTCAAATGTTCCAGTCACAGATTCATAATTTTAGTTCAAAATGCATCTTTTGGGTTAAAAATTTAACTGTTCCAGTTGAAGATTCGTAATTTTGATAAAAAATGTATCACTTTTGTTGACAATTTGTTTTTTGTTCTGTTGAAAATTAATTTTTTGGCTGAAAATGTATATTTTTTACTTAAAAAATCATCAATTTGGTTGAAAGTTTGCCTTTTTTGGAAAAAATCAATCTCCTCAATTGAAAGCCATACTATTTTGTTAAAAATTAATTTTGTTGTTGAAAATTCATCTCTTTGGTTCAAAGTTAATTTTTTCAACTAAAAATTTAACTACTCAATTTTTTGTTAAAAACTTATCTTTTCTCGTTGAAAATTGATCTATTTTGTTGAAATTTTGCCTTTTTTGTTCAAAAATTAATCTTCTTGGTTGAAAATTTATGTTTTTGGTTGAAAATTCGACTATTCCCGTAGGGTGTACCATCATTTTAGTTGAAAATCCATCTCTTCAATTGAAATTAAATTTTTTAAACTGAAAATTTAACTATTCAAGGTTTGGTTGAGAATTGATCTTTTCTCATTGAAAATGCATCTATTTTGTTGAAATTTTATCTTTTTTGGTCAAAATTTAATCTTCTTGGTTGAAAAATTAGGTTTTAGGTTGAAAATTCGTCTATTCTTGTTGAATATTATTAATTTTAGTTGAAAATTAATGTTTTTGGTTAAAAAATCAAGTATTGCCGTTGAAGATTCATAGTTTTAGTTGAAAATTCTACTATTTCATTGAAACATCATGTGTTTTGTTGAGAAATCGTCGTTTTTAGTAGAAAATTAATCTTCTTGTTATAAATTCATTTTTTTTGTTGAAAATTCAAGTATTCCAGTTAAATATTCACCATTTTAGTTGAAAAATTATCTTTCTTGTTGAAACTAAAACTACTTGGTTGAATGTTAAACTCTTTTGTTAAAAATTCATCTATTCCATTTCAAGGTTCATCATTTTAATTGGTTGAATTTTTTTTTTTTTTTTAGAGAAAAATTAATTTTTTTAACCGAAAATTTAATTCATCAATTTTTGGTTGAAAACTGATATTTTTTTAGTTCAAAGTTCACCTTTTTGGCTGAAAATTGATTTTTTTAGTTGAAAATTCAACTATTTGTTTGGGAATTCATGTATTTGGTTAAAAAATCGTCTGTTTTGGTAGAAAATTAATATTTTTGTTTGAAATTGAACTATTTATTAAAAAATTCGTCTATCTTGTTCAAAATGCAACATTTTTACTTGAAAGTCTTTGAAGCGGTTTCAATTGAATCTAATATAGACTTCACAGACAAATTCAAGAAATGATTAATTATGTTTTTATTGTTATTTAATTATTGAATCAATTGGCGGTGCTAATATATTTAAGAATATCTTGTATTATAATTTGTCAATGCTTTCTAAATTGAAGATATTATTTGAATGCCTAGAAACTGAAAAGAAAATTATTTATAATAAACTCGCGAAAGTTCATCCCAGTTGATTGTTTTAAAAAATGCGAAATATTTGAATTGCTCCTTACTATGAAAAATTATACTTGGAAAAAAATTTAGATACCTGAAAAAAACCCGGAATAGTTCAGGAATTTTTTTCCGGAATTTGAGTAGACACCCTGCTATGTCTAAAAAATCTTTTGATTACCTCAAAATTCTTAATGATAGGAACACAGTAGAACCAAATCAAGAAAAGCTGAAAGAATAAAAAATAGACAAACTCAAAAACGTTAATTTACCAATTATGTTGCTTAAAGGATTTTTCTAAGCTAGCAACAAAATTGAGTTAACAAAAAACAGAAAAATTACCACCTATACCTATGCAAAATCGACTGCTTTTAATAACTTCTTTATCATGACCTATTTTTGTAAAAAGGGTACCCTTGAAGTGTGAAAAAAGTACTTTTTTACCCCATTTTTTATCCCATAGGGTATGTGAGACTTGTTTTTGTGAAAAAAAATCCAATAGTCTTCAGATTAAAAGAAATTAAATAAAAATACTTATTAAATCTTATATTTTTTTCAGGTTACGGTGATAGTGAAAATGCTGATCTTTCAGAAATGGGTGTGGTCGCAGATAGTAAATTTGTAGTCGAGTGGTTGCTCAAAACTGTAAATGGATCAGCTCCAGTTTTTGTCTGGGGCCATTCTTTGGGAACGGGGTAAGAGTTTTCTTAACAAATAATACCTTGAATCATGAGAAAATAAATTTCGGTTTCTGATAATAGAATATTTTTATCCTTTTAAACCTATTTCAGTTGAAGATTCATCATTTTAGTTGAAAATTCATCTCTTTGATTGAAAATTCGTTTTTCTTTAGTTGAAAATTAATTTTTTAACATCAAATTTAACAATTCCAGTTGAAGATTCATCATTTTAGTCGAAAATTCATTTTTTGGTTTAAGGTTGAACTATATTGTTGAAAATTCGTTTTTTTTTATGTTGAAAATGATTTGTTTTTCCTTTTTTTTTATTTGAAAATTCACCAATTTTGTTGAAAATGCATATATTTTTGTTGAAAATTCAATTATTTTGTTGAAAATCCAACTCTTAGGTTGAAATTATTTTTTTCTTGGTTGACATATTAACTGTTACATTTTTCATTGAGAATTCATTTTTGTAGGTTGAAAATTCAACTCTTTAGTTAAAAATTTAGATATTTTGTTGAAAATTGATCTTTTAAAATTGAAAATTTAACTATTTCATTGAAAATTGATTTTTTTAAATTAAAAATTCAACCACTTGGGCAAAAATTGAACTACTTCATTAAAAATTTATTTTTTGGTTGATGGTTAATCTTTTGTTTAAATCTTTTGTTGAAGTTTCTGTTTTTGTTGAAAATTTGTTTTTCTTTGTGGTTTAATATTAATTGTTTTAATTGAAAATGTATTTTTTCCATTTTTGTTTGATAATTTATCTTTTTTAGGTAATTAATAATTAATTTTAGTTAATTCGTCTTTTTGGTACAAAACTAAACTTTTGGTAGAAAACTCAACTTTTGGTTTCATATTTGATCTCTGTGATTGAAACTTCCTTTTTCTTTGGTTCAAAATTAATTTTTTCAACACCAAATTTAAAAATTCCAGTTGAAGATTCATAATTTCAGCTAAATATTCATCTCTCTGGTTGAAAGTTGAATTATTTGGTTAAAAACGCGTTTTCTTTAATTTTTTTTCTGAAAATTTAACTTTTCCATTTTTGATTGAAAATGTATCCTTTTTAGTTGAAAAATCAACTGTTTGGTTGACAATTCGTGTATTTTTTTTAAAAAAAGCGTATTTTCGATAGAAAATTTATCTTCTTGGTTGAAAATTCACCTTTTTTGGTTGAGGATTCAATTATTTTGTTGAGAATTATTCCATTTTGGTTGAAAATTCGTCCTTTTTGGTTGAGGATTCAGTTATTTTGTTGAATATCATTTTCTTTTGGTTGAAAATTAAATTGTTTTGTTCAAAATTCTACTTTTTTGGGTACAAAATTGAACTATTTTGTTGAAAATTTGCTCTTATTGGTTGAAATATCAACTGTTCGATTTTTCAAGGAATCTGTATTAATTAAAAAATTAATAATAAATAATAATTAATAATTAATTAAAAATAGCTGTTAGATTTTTCGTTGAGAATTCATCATTTTAGTTCAAAGCCTTTTATCGTAATATGAATTAATATTTGCCCGAAAATTCATATATTGTTTTGATAATTCGTCGTTTAGATAGAAAAATAATTTTCATGGTTGAAAATTCATTCTTTCGATGACAAAATTTATTTACTTTGGTAGGAATTTCCTTTCTTTCGGTTGAAATATCATTTGTTACATTTTCGTTGCGAATTCATCTTTGTAGCTTCAAAATTCAACTACTTGATTAAAAATGCATATATTTTTGGTTGAAAATTTAATTATTTTGTTGAAAATCCAACTCTTAGGTTGAAAATTTTATTTTCATGGTTGACATATTAACTGTTACATTTTTCATTGAGAATTCATTTTTGTAGGTTGAAAATTCAACTCTTTAGTTAAAAATTTAGCTATTTTGTCGAAGATTTTTAATTGAAAATTCAACCACTTGGGCAAAAATTGAACTACTTCACTAAAAATTTATTTTTTGGTTGATGGTTAACCTTTTGTTTAAATCTTTTGTTGAAAATTTTTTTTTTTTTTTTTTGTGGTTTAATATTAATTTTTTTAATTGAAAATGTATTTTTCCATTTTTGGTTGATAATTTATCTTTTTTACTTAAAAATTCGTCTTTTTGGTAGAAAACTAAACTTTTGGTTTCATATTTGATCTCTGTGGTTGAAACTTCGTTTTTATTTGGTTCAAAATTAATTTTTTTCACACCAAATTTAAAAATTCCAGTTGATGATTCATCATTTTAGTTAAATATTCATCTCCCTGGTTGAAAGTTGAATTCTTTTGTTAAAAACGCGTTTTCTTTAATTTTTTTTCTGAAAATTTGATTTTTCCATTTTTGATTGGAAATGTATCATCCCTTTTAGTTGAAAAATCAACTGTTTGGTTGACAATTCGTTTATTTGGTTAAAAATGCGTCTCTTTGATAGAAAATTGATCTTCTTGGTTGAAAATTCACCTTTTTTGGTTGAGGATTCAATTATTTTTTTGGAAACTAATCTCTTTTTGTTAAAAATTTTATTTTTTTGTTGAAAATTCGCTTTTATTATCATTTTAGTTTGAAGCCTTTTATCGTAATATGAATTAATATTTGCCCGAAAACTTATCTATTTTTTTAAAAATTCGTCTTTTACATAGAAAAATAATTTTCATGGTTGAAAATTCGTCCTTTCGATTTTAAAATTTATTTCATTTGTTAGAAAGTTTATTTCTACTGGTTGAAATATCATCTTTTACAATTTTGTTGAGAATTCATTTGTGCAGGTTTAAAATTCAACTATTTGGTTAAAAATGCATATATTTTTGTTGAAAATTCAACTCCTGGGCTGAAAATTTAACTATTTGGTTGAAAATTGTATTTTCTTGAGTGCCATATCAACTGTTACATTTTTCATTAAGAATTCATTTTTTAGGTTGAAAATTCAACTATTTTCGTTGAAAATTTAATTATTTTGTTGAAAATTCCACGCTTTAGTTAAAAATTAATAATTTCTTTTTTTGTTGGAGATTAATCTTTTTTTGCAAATTTAACTATTTTTTTTGAAATGTTGTTTTTCTTTGTGGTTTATTATTAATTTTTTCAATTGAAAATGTAATTTTTCCATTTTTGGTTGACAATTGATCTTCTTTAGTTGAAAATTCGTCTTTTTGGTAGAAAACTAAACTTCTTGGTTTTACATTTCATCTCTTTGGTTGAAATATTCGTTTTTCTTTGGTTAAAAGTTAATTTTTTTAACACCAACAATTCTAGTTGAAGATTCATCATTTGAGTTGAAAATTCTTCTCTTTGATTGGAAGTTAAACTATTTTTTTGAAAACTCATTTTTTTTTGTTGAAAAAAATGATTTTTTTCTGAAAATTTAACTTTTCCATTTTTGATTGCAAATGTATCTTCTTTAGTTTAAAATTCGACTGTTTGGTTGAAAATTCAACTGTTTGGTTGAAAGTTCAACTTTTTGGTTGAAAATTCATTTATTTTGTTAAAAATGCGTCTTTTTTGTTGAAAATTTAATTATTTTGTTGAATAATCATCGTTTAAATAAAAATTTAGCTACTTTGTTGAATATTGATCTTTTTTAATTGAAAGTTCAACCACCTGGGTAAAAAATTTTTTCCTATGGTTAATCTTTTGTTCAAATATTTTTTGGGAATCTTTTGTCAAATCTTTTGCTTTTGTTGAAAGTTAGTTTTTCTTTGTGGTTCAATATATTTTTTTTAATTGAAAATGTAATTTTTCCATTTGTGGTTGACAATTGATCTTTTTTAGTTAAAAATTCGTCTTTTTGTTAGAAAACTAAACTTTTTGGTTTTACATGTCATCTCTTTGCTTGAAAATTCGTTTTTCTTTGGTTGAAAGTTATTTTTTTTAACGCCAAATTTAACAATTCCAGTTGAAGATTCATCATTTGAGTTGAAAATTCATCTCTTTGGTGGGAAGTTAAACCATTTTGTTGAAAACTCGTCTTTTTTTGAAAATTATTGTTTTTTTTCTGAAATGTAACTTTTCCATTTTTGATTGAAAATGTATCTTTTTTAGTTGAAAATTCAGCTGTTTGATTGAAAATTTATGTATTTTGTTAAAAATGCGTCTTTTTAGTAGAAAATTAATCTTCTTGGCTGGAAATTTATTCTTTTTGGTTGAGAATGCAATTATTTTGTTGGAAATTCATCTCTTTTGGTTAAAAATTTTATTATTTTGTTGAAAATTCAACATTTTTGGGTACAAAATTGATCTATTTTGTTGAAAATTCGCTTTTATTGGTTGAAATATCAACTGTTATTTTTTTTTCGTTGAGAATTCATCATTTTAGTTCAAAGCCTTTTATCGTAATATGAATTAATATTTCCCGAAAATGCATATATTTTTTTTGTTGAAAATTCGTCTTTTTGATAGAAAAATAATTTTCATGGTTGAAAATTCGTCCTTTCGATTTTAAAATTTATTTATTTCGTTAGAAATTTCATTTCTTCTGGTTGAAATATCATCTTTTACATTTTTGTTGAGAATTCATTTTTTTTAGGTTCAAAATTCAACTGTTTGTTTACAAATGCACATATTTTTGTTGAAAATTTAACTATTTGGTTGAAAATTGTATTTTCTTGGTTGAAATATCAACTCTTACATCTTTCATTGAGAATTCATTTTTTTAGGTTGAAAATTCAACTATTTTGGTTGAAAGTTTAATTATTTTGTTGAAAATTCAAATTTTTAGTTAAAAATTGGGCTATTTTGTTGAAGTTAAATCTTTTTTAATTGAAAATTCAACTACTTGGGTAAAAATTGAACTGCTTTATTAATAATTTCTTTTTTTTGTTGGAGGTTCATCTTTTTTTGCAAGTATAACTTTTTTTTTAAATTTTGTTTTTCGTTGTGGTTAATTATTAATTTTTTGTGTTGAAAATGTAATTTTTCTATTTTTGGTTGATAATTGATCTTTCTTTAGTTGAAAATTCGTCTTTTTGGTAGAAAAATATACTTCTTCGTTTGACATTTCATCTCTTTGGTTGAAAGTTAAACTATTTTGTTGGAAACTCCTCTTTTTAAATTATTTTTTTCGGAAAATTTAACTTTTCCATTTTTGATTTAAAATGTATCTTTTTTAGTTTAAAATTCGACTGGTTGAAAATTTAACTGTTCGGTGGAAAATTCATGTATTTTGTTAAAAATGCGTCTTTTTGTAGAAAATTGTTCTTCTTGGTTAAAAATTCATCCTTTTTGGTTGAGGATACAAGTGTCTTGTTGAAAATTCCTCTTTCTTGGTTGAAAATCCATTTGTTTTGTTGGAAATTCAACTTTTTTGGGTACAAAATTGAACTATTTTGTTGAAAATTCGCTTTTCTTCTATGAAATATCAACTGTTATTTTTTTCGTTGAGAATTCATCATTTCAGTTCAAAGCCTTTTATCGTAATATGAATTAATATTTCCCGAAAATGCATTAATTTTTGTGTGAAAATTCTTCATTTAGATAGAAAAATAATTTTCATGGCTGAAAAATCGTCCTTTCGATTTTAAAATTTATTTGTTAGAAATTGTATTTCTTCTGGTTGAAATATCATCTTTTACATTTTTGTTGAGAATTCATTTTTGTAGGTTCAAAATTCAACTATTTGGTTACAAATGCACATATTTTTGTTGAAAATTTAACTATTTGGTTGAAAATTGTATTTTCTTGGTTGAAATATCAACTCTTACATATTTCATTGAGAATTCATTTTTTTAGGTTGAAAATTCAACTATTTTTGTTGAAAATTTAATTATTTTGTTGAAAATTCAAGTTTTTAGTTAAAAATTGGGCTATTTTGTTGAAGATTAATCTTTTTTAATTCAAAATTCGACTACTTGGGTAAAAATTGAACTGCTTTATTAATAATTTTTTTTTATTGAAAGTTAATCTTTTCTTTTTGCAAATTCAACTTTTTTTTAATTTTGTTTTTCTTTGTGGTTTATTATTAATTTTTTGTATTGAAAATGTAGTTTTTCCATTTTTGGTTGACAATTGATCTTCTTTAGTTGAAAATTCGTCTTTTTGGTAGAAAAATAAACTTCTTGGATTTACATTTCACCTCTTTGGTTGAAAGTTGAACTATTTTGTTGAAAACTCCTTTTTTTAAATGATTTTTTCGGAAAATTTAACTTTTCCATTTTTGATTGAAGATGTATCTTTTTTAGTTTAAAATTCGACTGGTTGAAAATTTAACTGTTTGGTGGAAAATTCATTTATTTGGTTAAAAATGCGTCTTTTTGTAGAAAATTGTTCTTCTTGGTTAAAAATTCATCCTTTTTGGTTGAGGATACAATTGTTTTGTTGAAAATTCCTCTTTCTTGGTTGAAAATCAATTTATTTTGTTGAAAATTCGCTTTTATTGGTTGAAATATCAACTGTTAGATTTTTAGTTGAGAATTGATCGTTTTAATTGTAAGCCTTTTATCGTAATATGAATTATAATGGAGTTAAAATTAATTATAGAGTATCAACGCACGCTCTCGCTTTATTGGCAGTTGATGGAAACTCTCCAGCAGGGTTGTTTCTGGAATCTCCTTTTAACAACATAGCTTCGGAGTTGAGTGAGCATCCCTTGGCACAGGTAATAAATTGCAAATTTATCAAAATTGTCGGATTAAAAACAAGCTGAAGTTGAAAGATAATCTAAATTTGAAAACTATTTTACTAAAAATTCTCCTTCTTGCAGATATTTAAGCATTTACCCTGGTTCAAATGGGTTATCGTTCAACCATTTTACGATAATCATTTAAGATTCGAATCTGATAAGCACATCACGAAACTCCAGTGTCCAGTTATGATTTTACACGCAGAAGATGACAGCGTTGTACCATTTTCTTTAGGAGAAAAGGTATTTTACGATAAAAAATTTTAATATTTCGAATATAATGTCGCGTCCAATGTATATAATAATAACAATTATTATTTATAACAAATATATCATAATTATAAGACAGTAGAGAAAAAGTTGGTTTGCAATTATAATCTATTTGTTATAAACAATCATTACTATTATTGTAATAGTCGTGGGATGGGATAATAATAATAATTTTATAGGGTGGCCGTAGGTCAGGAAAAACCTGGTAATCAGGGAAAAGTCAGGGAATTTCTATAAGAGGCACTTTAAATAACTGTCAAGGATAATACATTTTTAATTTTTTAATTTAAATTTTGAATTTTTGTATTCCGTTTATTACAGATTCTATGGGAAAAATGTTACAATGTTAATACTTGGTTGAAAATTCAACTGTTTCTGTTGAAAATGCATCCTTTTTGGATGAAAATTCAACTGTTTAGTTAAAAATTCATCTTTTAGGTTCAAATTTCAAGTATATTGGTAGAAAAATCATATTTTGGTGATAAAAATTAAATTAAAATCTTTCCTTCTTGAAAATTTAGGTATTTTTTCAAATTTGTTTAATTTAACAGGTTTTTATTTTAAATTAATTTTGTTAAGATTCATAATTTTAGTTAAAAGTTCATCTCTTTGGTTGAAAGTTTAACTGTTTTGGTTAAAAATTTATCTGTTTTAGTTGAAAATGCGTCATTTTGGTAGAAAACTAAAATTCATGTTTTCAAATTTTCTATTTTTTGGTTAAAAATGCAACTGGTTAAAAATAAACTTTTTAGTTGAAAATTCATCTCTTTGGTTGAAAGTTCAACTGTTTTGGTTGAAAATTTATCTGTTTTAGTTGAAAATTCGTCATTTTGGTAGAAAACTAAAATTCATGTTTTCACATTTTATATTTCTTGGTTAAAAATGCAACTGTTTGGTTAAAAATAAACTTTTTAGATAAAAATTCATCTCTTTGGTTTAAAACTGGACTATTTTGTTGGAAAATTATTTTTTTTTAAATTAATTTTTAAACTGAAAATTTAACTTTTCCACTTCTAATTGAAATTTTATCTTTTTTAGTTGAAAATTCAACTATTTGCTTGAAAATTCGTCTTTTCGGGTTTAAAATTCATCTATTTTGGTAGAATTCTCATTTCTTTTTGTTGAAATATCATCTATTATATTTTTTGTTGAGAATTTGTCTTTTTAGATTGATAATTTAATTATATGGTTGTGAATTAAACTATTTTTGTCGAAAATTTAATTATTTTGTTGAAAATTCTACTCTGTAGTTGAAAATGTAATTATTTTGTTGAAAATTGATCTTTTTTAGGTAAAAATTTAACTGCTAAGGTAAAAGTTGAACTACTTTCTATTAAAAATTAATTTTTTTGATTGAAGGTTAATCGTTTTAGTTGGAAATTTAACTATTTTTTTGGAAATTTCATTTTTTTTGTTCAATATTAATTTTTTGAGCTGAAAATGTAATTTTTCCATTTTTTGTTGAAAATAAATATTTTTTTTTTAGAAAACTCGTTTTTTCGTAGAAAAATAAACTTCTCGGTTTTCAATATCCTATTTTTTTGGTTAAAAATGCAACTTTTTGGTTGAAAATGAACTTTTTAGTTGAAATTTAATTTCTTTGGTTGAAAATTGGACTATTCTTTGCTTAAATGTAATCTTCTTGGTTTAAAATTCATCTTTTCGGTTTTAAAATCCACCTTTTTTGGTAGAAATTTAATTTATTATGGTTGATTTATCTACTATAACATTTTTTGTTCAGAATTCATTTTTGTAGGTTGAAAAATTCAACTAATTGGATAAAAATTCAACTTTTTTGTTGAAAATTTAACTATTGTCTTTAAAATTCTTTTTTTATATTTAATATTAATTTTTCAACTAAGCTTTTGGTTTCACATTTCCTCTTTTTTGTTCAAAAATCCTTTTTTGGTTAAAAATGAACTTTTCGCAGTTTTAACTTCATCTCTGATTAAAAACTTGACTGTTTTGTTGAAAATTTGTTTCCTCTTATGTTGAAAATTAATTTTTCACTGAAAATCTAACTTTTCTGTTTTTAATCGATATTTATCTTTTTCAGTTGAAAATTCAACTATATTGGTAGAAAATTCATATTTTGGTGATAAGAGTTAAATTAAAATCTTTCTTGGTTGAACATTTATCTATTTTTTTTTAATTTGTCTTTTTGGTTCGAAAATTCATCTCTTTTAGTAGAAATCTCGTCATTTTTTAAATAAAAAAGCAACGATTCGGTTTAAATTAATCTTCTTTGGTCGAGGAATCAACTATTTTGTTGAAACATCGTTTTTTTGTTAATTTAACTGTTTTTTATTCAAAATTCATTGTTTTAATATTCATAATTTCAGTTGAAAATTCATCTCTTTGGTTGAAAGTTTAACTGTTTTGGTTGAAAATTCTTCATTTTGGTAGAAAACTAAAATTCATGTTTTCACATTTTCTATTTTCTGATTAATAATGCAACTGTTTGGTTGAAAATGAACTCTTTAGTTGAAAATTCATCTCTTTGGTTGAAAACTGGACTGTTTTGTTAGAAAATTCTTATTTTTTTTGTTGAAAATTAATTTTTTCACTGAAAATTTAACTTTTCCAGTTTTAATTGAAAACTCATCGCTTTTAGTAGAAATTTCATCATTTTTGTAATAAAAGCGCAACGATTTGGTTTAAATTAATCTTCTTTGGTTGAGGAATCAACTATTCTGTTAAAAAATCGTTTTTTTGTTTAATTTAACTGTTTTTTATTCAAAATTCATTTTTTTAGGATTCATAATTTTAGTTGATAATTCATCTCTTTGGTTGAAAGTTTAACTATTTTGGTTGAAAATTTATCTGTTTTAGTTGAAAATTCGTCATTTTGGTAGAAAACTAAAATTCATGTTTTCAAATTTCCTATTTTTTCGTTAAAAATGCAGTTGCTTAGTTGAAAATAAACTTTTTACTTAAAAATTCATCTGTTTGCTTGAAAACTGGCCTATTTTGTTAGAAAATTCTTATTTTTTTGTTGAAAATTAATTTTTTAACTGAAAATTTAGCGTTTTCAATTATGGTTGAAATATCAACTATTACATTTTTTGTTCAGAATTCATTTTTGTAGGTTGAAAAATTCAAGTTTTTTTGTTGAAAATTTAACTATTGTGTTGAAAATTCTTTTTTAATATTTAATATTAATTTTTCAACTAAAGTTTTTGGGTTCGCATTTCCTTTTTTTTGTTTAAAAATGCTTCTGATTAAAAACTTAACTAATATGTTGAAAATTAGTTTCTTCTTATTTTGAAAATTAGTTTCTTCTTATTTTAAAAATTAATTTTTCACTGAAAATTTAACTTTTCTGTTTTTAATTGATATTCATCTTTTTCAGTTGAAAATTCAACTATTTCTTTGAAAATTCGTCTTTTTAGTAGAAAAGCAATCTTCTTGGTTGAAAATTCATCTCTTTTGGTAGAAATATCATCTATTACATTTTTTGTTGATAATTCATCTATGTAGTTTGGAAATGCAACTCTTTTAGTTTAAAATTTAATTATTTTGTTAAGAATTCATATTTTTGTTGAAATTTAACTTTTCGCGTTTAAAATTCATGTGCCTTATAAAAAATTCATCCTTTTGGCTTAAAAATTCAACTAGTTTAAAATTAAACTTTTTTTATATAATATTAACCTTTTTTTTATTAAAAATTGGAACATTTGGTTGAAAATTCATCCTTGTAGGTAGAAAATTCAAGTTTTTGGTTAAAAGTTAAACTGTTTTATTGAAAGTTCATCTCTTTTGTTTGAAAGTTCAACTATTTGGCTGTAAATTGAACTTTTTGGTTACGAATGAATTTTGTTCTGTTGAAAATTCAACTATTTGGTTGAAAATACAACTATTTTTGGTTGAAGTTTGATCTTTTCTGTTTGAAAATTCGACCATTCGGTTGAAAATTCATCTTTTGGTAGAAAAGTCATATTTGTTGATTTTCAGTCAATTCTTATTAATTTAAAAGTCTATTGATATATTTTTTGTTAAGAAGTCATCTTTTTTGACTAGAAATTCGAAAATTTGTTTGAAAATTTAATTATTTTGTTCAGGTCATCTTTTTTCATCGAAAATTCAACTCTTTTGTTGAAAATGCGTCCTTTTGGATTGAAACTTCATCTTTTATGATGGAAAATTCTGGTTTTTTTGTTAAAATAAATAAGTAAATTTGAAAACAAGGTTACAAAATAAAAATGCTTGTCTTTTGAATATTAATGGTAATAGAAAATGAAACATTGGCCAGGGAAAAATCAGGGAATTTTGAAAATGAAGTTTTGCGGCCACCCTGATTATAATTATAGAAATAATATATTTTTAAATGACTATTGGATAAATATACTCATTTTTATTCTCAGCTTTACGAAGCGGCTCTCAAATATCATGGAAATGACACAGAACAGGTTCAGATGGTTCGAATCAACGCTTCTTTTGGACTTGGACATAAATATATATGTCGATATAAGGAATTGCCAGAGATAGTAGAGTAAGTTTATCCAATTCAATTTTCAATTATTCTATTAATTTTTTTTCTTTTCAATTTAAGAAGGTTTTTAATGATTTTTTTTCTCTTTGCAGAAAGTTTGTGTCTTGGGTTAACAAGAGTCAAAAGAATTGAAGATAGTAGAAGCTAGAATAATTTATTACAATATGCTTGAAAAAGAATTTAATCAAAGAACTGAACTTGAGACTAAATGGACAAGGGCAAGATAAATTTCTTAATTTATTTTAATAGTTGGAAACTATTTTTGTACTTTAAGATGCCTCCTTTTTTAGACAACGAGTTTAGTTCCTAATTCTCATCTGAGTGGAGGAAAAAATGTAAAATCACACGACTGCATAATTATTTAGGTAGTATTTTATTTTATGTAGTATAAATATGACGTAACACTGTTCTTTTAGTAAAAGAAAGTAATGCAAGGTCATGTTGAGTACTGAGTATAAATTTTTCACCTTTTTAAAATAGTTTGAAACATTTGTAAAAGTATTAGGATTGTCATATTTTATATTTCAGTCATACTTTTTTTTATCTAGATTGTTTTATAACGGTGAATTAAAATTTTTAAATAACTGAATATCGCTTTGTAATGTCTGAAAAATGAATTCGTATGAATATTTATAAATGGTAGATGAATAAGATGGCGTTTACTTTTTTTTTAAACTCTAATTGTCAGAAAAGTATCGAAATTAATATCAGATAAGAGTCGTAAAAGAATTGATAATATTTTATAAAACTTTCCATCATTCGACTGTTTCTAAAACTAATACGAGTGTCGTCTACTGAAAAAACTCGATAATTTAAGTAAAATCTAGGTAGAATTGCTTGGGCAGACTGCAAGTTTCGAATAAATGTTACTCAAGATTTACCCTCAAATTCTGGAAATTAGCTTCATGGATGCTTTCAATATTTATATTTTGAAAATTGTTAATATAGTAAGCTTTAAAATACGGCAAAACACTGATCTGCGTCTTTCACGAAAGAAGTTGCTTGCGAATATTTAAGAGAAATATTTCAGGAATATTTTTGAGAATTAGCAGCAGCGTAGGCAAAATGCGTAGAACTTTAGTACGAAATATTGGGAAGCTCAGAATAATTAGAGACAATATTAATGAAAAGTGGCACTGAATTTCACTTTTATTAATTTTTATTGTTTAGTGTATGTTTTTTTATTATTGGAAAGGTTTATTTCGACCCAAAACTTCCAAGTTAATGTGAATTTGTCATCGATCAGAGATCGTAGTATTTTCATGTTCATTTAGGGAGCTTCCATTAATTACGTAAAGATTTTTTTCGGGTGGAGGGGGGCAAAGCATTTCTTTTAAGTAACTTAAAACGATCTGGAAATACCTTGAGGCCCTTTAAACACTCTGAAAATCCTTAAAATCGCATAAAATCGTCAAATTCCATAAAAATCCTTTATATTCCTTTTAAATTTCTGGAAATTCCGTAAAATCTTTGAAAATCGGTTCAAATAATTGAAATTTTCTGAAATATTTCAAAATCTTTTAAATATCTTGAAAATTCTCTGCAATCTTTTAAATCCTTTTTAAACTCCTTACACTATATTAAAGTTTATTACAATCTTTTAAAATCCATTAAAACTCATCGAAATCCCTTAAAATCATCGAAACCCTTTCATATCTCTTAAAATCCGTTGAAATCCCTTAAAAAACCTTTGAAATTTTTCCAATTCTCCTGAAATCCACTGAAATCTTTTGAAATCTTTTTGAATCCCTTCAAATCTTCAAAATCTCCTGATATATTTCAAAATTCGTAAAAAAAAACATAGGTATCGCCTAAAGTCCTTAAAATCCTTTTAAATCCAGAGATTTATTTTGAAATCTCTTAAAACCCCTTAAAATATATAATTAAATGCATTAAAATACTTTTAAAAATATTAAAAATACTCGAAATTCTTTAAAATTCTTTATATTATTCGGAAATCCTTTGAAATCTTACGAACTGCTCTAAAATCCGTGAATATACGTTTTCATTTTTTGAAATCTGTTGAACCCCTTTGAATGTATCGCATGAAATCTTTAAAAAAAAATTTTTAATCCAGTAACTTATTTTTAAACCTCTTAAAATCCCTTAAAATCCTTTAAAAACTGTGAAAATTGCTTGAAATCTTCAAAATTCTATAAAAATCTTTTATATTCCTTTAAAATCCGTGAAAATCCCTTACAATCTCTCAAAATTGGTTAAACACTTAAAATCCCTCAAAACCCTTTAAAAACTGTGAAAATATTTGAAATCGCGTGAAATCTTAAAAATCACGTATAATCCTTTTAAAATCCGTGAAAATCCCTTACAATCTCTGAAAATCGGTTAAAATCTTTAAAATTTCATCAAAAATATAGAAATTTATTGAGATCTCTTAAAATCTCAATCAATCATTATTCCAAATCTCTGAAAATCCCTTAAAGTATATTAAAATATTTTAAAAGCCATTAAAAATCTTCAAAATTCTTAAAAATCCTTTGTAATACTCGAAAATCCTCTAAAATAAGAGAATATGCTTTAGAATCTTTTAAAATTTCTTATAATCCTTCGAAATCATTATTTAGATATCTCTCAAAATCCCTTATAATCCCTTATAACTCCTTTTAAATCCAATGACTTATTTTGAAAACTCTTAAAACCCCTTAAAACCCTTGAAAAATGGTAAAGATCCTTGAAAACGCGTAAAATCTTTTAAATCCCATAAAAATCTATTATAATCCTTTAAAATCCATGTATATCCCTTAAAATTTCTTTAAATCGGTAAAATCCTTAAAATTCCCTGATATATTTCGAGATTTATTGAGATCTCTTGAAATCTTTTTCAATTATCATTCTGAATCCCAGAAAATCTCTTAAAATGTATTAAAATTGATTGACGTCTTCTTAAACCCATAAAAAATTCCTTAAAATCCTCTATGAAATTCCGAAATCCTTGGAAATTCCGTTAATTCTTTTAAAATCTTGCGAAACCTCTTTAAATCCTTTAAAATCCGTGGAAAAATCTTTAATTTTTTTTTTAATTTATTGAAATCTTTAAAATTAATAGAAACATTTGTGAATTTCTTAAAATCCTTTAAATTATATTAAACTGATTAAAATGTATAGAGTTTGAAATTCCATTAAATCTATTAAAATCTTGTAAAATCCGCGGATAAATTTTGTAAAAAAAAGCTTTGAATACTTTGAATTTTTCTTAAATCCTCTGAAATCTTATGAAAACTCTTTAAATTACTTCAAATCTTCGAAATCCCAATAAAACCCTCTATCATCCTTCAAAATTCGTGAAAATGCTTCGGTTTCACATAAAATTCTTTAAAATCCTTTAAAATTCCTCAAAATTCTTCTGAAATTGTACTAAGAAAATTATTAAAACTCTTGAAATCTCTTTAAATTATCTTAAATCTATCAAAGCTCTTGTAATCCTTTGGAATCGTTTAAAATGCCCTAAGACTTTTGTAATCCTTCGAAATCTTTTGAAATGCCTTAAGATCTCATGAAATCCCTGAAAATCTTGGGAAATATCATTAAATTCTGAAAAAATTTTGTAATCCTTTGATATAATTTATATATTATTGATAGATTATAAAAATCTTGTCATACAAATTTTACAAATCTTTAAAATAGCGGGGGAAGGGGTGTAAAATTTCAAAAATCATCTTTGCATGATTAATGGACGTTTCCTTAGTGTAAATATATAATCCTAAGCTCAAGATCAGTCGAATTTATTTTTAAAAAAGCTAGAAATTTGCCCCAATTTAGGCCAATACATGTGATATTATCAATTTTCAGTAATGCTGTCATTGTAAAAAAAAATCCGAATTGTAACCCCTTCGTATTTTTTATCGAGTCTTCTTAATTGTAGAAAAGTGTTCATGAGTAGGTTCATTTTCAGTTTAGATATTAAATTTGCATGAAAAAGACAATTATTTAATGTTCCGCGTGCACTCTTTTAGTTTAAGTAACATTTTTGTCAACTGCAGTGTAATTTTTAGGCAGGGTAATTAATCAAGATTTACTAGATGCTTTTTGAAAAACTGAATACTGTGTGCTGTTAAAATAGAGAATTTAGATAGGATACTCGCCAATGATATAATTTTCGTTAGTAAAACGAAGATAAAAAGTCAATAAAGGAACTGAACAAACTAAAAATTGTTTCAATTTTCTACCTTCCTTTTGTGTGATGGTAGACAAGTTTTGAAGTACATCATCCATTTATTAATTTTTTTATATTTAATTTATTTTAATTTTAGTTGTTTAGGTTTTTTAATTTTTACTAGCATCATAAATTGCGCGCTATATGTGTAGTTTTTCGATTTCAGGAGAAAAATAAATTTGAATACAAAATACAAATTTCGAATAAATATTTAATGAAGGTCAGCTTTTTAAAATTATATAAATATAATTTTCCTAAGAATCTTGAGAAATTCAAAAAGATTTTTGAAGATGTTTCGAAAAAGAATATGGAAATTTTGTTATTTTAGAGCATTTTACAAAATATAAAAAATATCGAGGCTGTTTAAAAGATATTTCGGACTTTTCGAAGTTTGGAAGAAATTTAAAAATATTTTATACATTTTCGGAAATTTTCAACTCTTAAAACATTTTTAATCCCCGCAAAACATCTAAAATTCCTAAATATCTTTAAAATTATTCGAATTTCTCCTGAAATTGTCTATAAAAAACTTTGAATTTTCATAGGAATCTGAACAAAATTTCAATCTCTTAAAACCTTTCAAATTCTTAAAAAGCTTCTAAACTTTTTGTTCAAAATTAAAATTTTGTTACAAATTTTTTGAAATCGTCAAGTTTTAAAATATGTTTGCATCTTTTCAAACCTTCTAAATATATCTTAAACTTACACAATTTTTTTTTATTTCGCATAATTGCAAAAATTTGCTTTAAAATCTTCTGCGATCTTTTCAAAAATGTTAGGTAATCATTTGAAATGTTTTGAAATCTTTTTCAATTTACTCATGGAATTCATTTTTCAAAATATTAATTAATTTGATATTTCCCATGAAGCGGAAGAAACATTATTTTTCTCTTGAAGCCGTTCAAAATTCTTAAAAAGCTTCTATTTTTTTCGAAATTTAAAAAATGTTAAATTATTATTATTTTTCTTAAGTTCAAAACCTTCTTAATATCTTTGAAAATGATTCGAATATTTCCCATTTTTTCAGTTCTGCAAAATAAAAAAAAATTTACTTTTTGTAATTTTGGAAATAATTCTTAAAATTAATTTTTCAAAATAAGAAATGTGAAATCTTGCTAGGAATCCAAAAAAAAATTTCATTCTATTGAAACCTTTGCAAATTCATAAAAAGCTTTTTTTTTGCATACTTCCAAAATCTAAATTTTGTTAAAAAATTTTGGAAATCTTCAAATTTTTAATTACTTTTTAATCTTTTCAATTCGAATTTTCCCAGATTTAAAAAAAAATCTGCAGAATCATGAATATGCTTCAAAATCTTTCAGATTCATTTGTTCAATTTTGAAATTATTAAAATTAATTTTTCAAACAAAAAAAAATAATAATTTTTAAATCCTAGGAATCGAAAGAACATTTCTTCATGCTCTTCAAACTTTCAAAATTCTTAAAAAGCTTCATTTTTTGAAAACTTTCAAAACCAACATTTTGTTTAAAATTTTTAAAATCTTTTCAAATTTTGAATTATGTTTGAATCTTTTCAAAAGTTCTAAAACTTTTTAATGTCTTTCAAAATGACTTAAATTTTTCCATTTTTTCTTTAATTTCTGCATAAACTTCTAAATCCTATAAAAATCTTTTTAAATCATTCGAATTTTTCGTAAAATTTTTAAAAAATTCTTCAGAATGAAGAAAATGCCTCAAAATTTTTCAAATTCATTTTTCATAATTTTGAAAATCCTAAAACTAATTTTCAAATATAGAAAATCATTTTAAATTTTCTTAAAAATCGAAAGAAAATATTTTCACTCTCTTCAAACCTGTCAAAATTCTTAAAAAGTTTCTCATTTTCGAAGAGTTTTAAAATCTACATTTTCTATTCATTTTTTGAAATCTTCAAATTTTTATTTATTTTTAAATCCTTTCAAAACTTCGAAACATCTAAACCTTATTATCTTTTAAAGTGATTTGAATTTTTACGAAAAATTTGAAAAAATGTTGACTAAGCTTCTAAATTTTCTACCCAATTTTTGTTAATGCTGCAAAAATGAAGAAAATGCTTCAAAATCTTTCCGATTCATTTTTTTTTTATTTGGAAACCTTTTTGATTCTCTTCAAACCTTTCAAAATTCTTAAATCATAAGTCTTAAACCTTTTTTTTTTTGGAATTAACCTTCATTTCCTTTTAATTTTTTCAAATCTTCAAATTGTTAATTATTTTTAAATATTTTAAAAGTTCTAAACCTCAATATCTTTCAAATCGATTTGAATTTTTATAAACAATTTGAAAAAATTCTGAATATCTTTTTCGCAGATTAGAATTTGTCCTAAAATTAAAAAAAAAATCTGCAAAATGAAGAAAATGCCTCAAAAATTAAAAGAAAAAATTTGCATTCAGTGCAAACCTTTCAAAATTTGTAAAAAAAAACTCCTTTTTCTTAAACTTCCAAAATCTATATTTTGTTATAATTTTTTTTAATCTTCTCAAAAGTTCTGAAACTTCTTAATATCTTTTAAAATGATTCGAATTTTTTCAAATTTTTTTCGAAATTTCTGCATAAACTTCTAAACTTTATTAATATCTTTTAAAACGATTCGAATTTTTCGAATTTTTTTTTAATTCTGTAAAATGTAAAAATGCCTCAAAATCTTTAAGATTCTTTTTACAATTTTGGCAATCTCAAAATTATTTTATAAAAATAAAAAATTATTTAAAATTTTCCTAGGATATGAAAAAAGCTTTTTCATTCTCTTGAAACTTTTTTAAATTCTTAAAAAGCTTCTTTTTTTCAAAACTTCTAAACATCTCTTGAACTCACTAGAATTTTTTCGAAAATTTTGTAATCATTTACATTCTTTTTCGAAATGTTAGAGAATCATTTTAAATGTTTTGAAATCTTTTCCAATTTTCTCTTATATATAATTTGAATATTATTAAAAATTGTTTGAAAATCTTCTCAAAATATAATTATTTTTGAATATTTTAAAAACTTCTTGAACCTTTAAATATCTTTCTAAATTATTCGGTTATCCTAACAAAATTTTAAATGCAAAAGCTTTTTCTAAATTGTCTTCAAAATTTTCAGATTCTTTTTTCAGCATATTTTGAAAACCTCAAAACTAAAATGAATCTTCTGAAATAAACCCTAAATCATAAAAAAATGTCTTTAGAAATCCTATTATCGGTAGCGGTAATTTTTGTATTGCCTGTACTGTTCGTTTATAAATATTAATTTATAAATATTGCACAAAGTTTTAATAATTAAAAAAAATTAAGTTTAATTTTGAAATTGCGCGCTCAGTCACTGACAACGCCAGGTTTTGCGCATGCCCAATTGTTCTGTCAACTTTTGTGCTTGCCGTTTTGTCGTTTACATTCGGCACAACAATTAACTAATAAAACAATATCATTTTCTGATTATAGTTGAAAAAAATCATCTTCAACTAAGGTAAAGTATGTTATTAACTGCTCCAGCATTCACTTACTTGTAAATAAAGTATTTTATTCTGTATTTTAGTCGGCCGGGCGAAAACATAACCTCAAAGATTTATTTAATATATCATTTTAATAATTTAATTTGGTAAAATAAGAGTTAAAAATGTGTTAATTTTTCAGATGAGTCGCAAGGAAGCATTGACGCAGTTTATTCAACAAATCCATGGTCGCCCAGTAGTGGTTAAACTTAACAGTGGCGTGGATTACAGAGGTAATTTTAATAAAATCAACTCTACGTAAAACCTAAAACTTTTTTCCTTTTTACTCTTAAATTATCTATAAAAATATAATTAAACTATAAATCATGCCTACAAATTTAAGTATCCTAGGAATAGAAATGTAAGAGCAGGGTGTCCAGCGACCTTGAAAACCTGGAATTCTTTAATTTTTTTAAAACTTGAAAACCTGGAAATTTTGAATTTTTCACGTCAACCTTGGATTTGAATTTGTTTTCTTTTAAAACAGTCATTTTATTGAAATGCGAAAAGTACTTTAAATCTTTTATTCTATAATGACTGAAACATCTCGTTTAGAAGAAAACTTGCTACTGTAAAGTTTTTTATTTATCGAGATATAATTTACCTTTTGTTCATTTCAGATTAAATAAAGAGATTTCAAGGCACTTTTTGTAGACTGTGTCAATTGTTTTATAGATTGCAATGAATATATTTTAATATTGTGAATAATACTGTAAGTTTTTTATTTTGTCTCCGCTAATTTAGCATGTTAAAATATACATTTTTTTGTGACATTCAACGTAAAAATTATAAAAATTATTAGTTGAAAATTTCGATGTTAATTCAGTTTCAGAATTAGAATGAGCTGTGGGATATAATGTATTTTTCGAGGGGTTCACCACTTGGCTTTTCAGCGCACAGCAGATTTAAAAAGATTTTAAAATATTTAAAAGTATTTGGAACATTACACAGATATTTCGCCGATTTTAGAGATATGAAAATTTTCAACCGATTCAAAGGATTTCAAAAGGTTCCAAAACATTTTGGAAGATTTAACAAATAATTCAATGATTTCAAGGATTGCAAAGATTCAAAAAAGGCGTGTACACTAGATATAAAATATTTCACAACAATTTCCTAAATATTTCGAAGATTACAAAACATTTCAAAGATTTTAAACAATTTCAAATTTTTTCAGAAGATTTCAAAAGTTTCCACAAATATTTGAAAGAATTCATAGGGATTTCAAAAAATTTCAAGAATTTTCAACCTTTCAAAAAGTACACCAGATTTTAAAAATCTAAAAACATTTCAAAATATTAAAGAAATATTTCAAAGATTTCAGAATTTTCTAGAGGACTTCAAAAGATTTTCAATGTTTCAATGATTTCAAATATATATAAAATATTTCAGAAAGATTCCACAAATATTTTAAAGAATTCATAGGGAATTCAAAATATATCAAGAATTTTCAAGATTTCAAAAAGTACACCAGATTTGAAAGATTAAAAAAAATGTCAAAGATTAAAGAAAGATTTCACAAATATTTCAATTATTTCATAAAGATTTTGAATGTTTCAATGATTTCAAACGAATACAAAAGATTTCATAGAATAACAAAAAGAATTTTCAATGTTTCAATGATTTCAAACTCATATAAAATATTTCGCAAAGATTCCACAAATATTTTAATGAATTCACAGGGATTTCAAACGATTTAAAGAATTTTCAAGATTTCAAAAAGTACACCAGATTTCAAAGATTTCATAAAGATTTTGAATGCTTCAATGATTTCAAACGAATGCAAAAGATTTGAAAAAGGGTTCAATACACCAGATTTTAAAGATTTAAAAATACTTGAAAGATTAAAGAAATATTTCACAAATATTTCAAAAATTTCATAAAGCTTTTAAAATTTGTTTGAAGATTTCAAAAGTCTCCAAGAAGATTTAGAATGTTTCAATGATTTCAAATGAATACAAAAGATTTCACAAATATTTCAAGGAATTCATAAAGATTTCAAGAATTTCAAAGATTTTAAAGGAATACAAAAGACTTCATAAAAAATTTCACAAATATTTTTTAAAATTCATAAGGTTTTCAAAAGATTTCAAGAATTTCAAAGACTTTAAACAATTTCAAATTTTGTAGAAGATTTTAAAAGATTTCACAAAGATTTAAAATATTCCAGTGACTTGAGACGAATACAAAAAATTGAGAAAAATTTCGCAAATATTCAAAGGATTCATAAAGATTTCAAAGATTTGAAAAACGTACAGTACACCAGATTTTAAAGATTTTCAAATACTTCTCAGATTAATGAAATATTTCACAAATATTTCAAAGATTTCACAAAGCTTTTAAAATTTGTTTGAAGATTTCAAAAATGATTTCAATGTTTCAATTATTTCAAATGTCTATAAAATATTTCATAAAGATTCCACAAATATTTTAATGAATTTATAGGGATTTCAAAACATATAAAGTAATTTCAAGATTTTAAAAAGTACACCAGATTTTAAAGATTTTAAAACACTTCAAAGATATTAAAAGTTTCATAAAGCTTTTAAAATTTGTTTAAAGATTTCAAAAGATTTGAAATGTTTCAATGAATTCGAATGAATACGAAAGATTTCACAAATATTTCAAGGAATTCATAAGGATTTCAAAAGATTTCAAGAATTTCAAAGACTTTAAACAAATTCAAATTTTGTAGAAGATTTTAAAAGATTTCACAAGGATTTAAAATATTCTAGTGGCTTGAGGCGAATACAAAACATTTAGAAAAATTTCACAAATATTCAAAGGATTCATAAAATTTCAAAAGATTTCAAAGACTTGAAAAATGTTACAGTACAACAGATTTTAAAGATTTTAAAATACTTCTAAGATTAAAGAAATGTTTCACAAATATTTCAAGGATTTCATAAAGCTTTCAAAATTTGTTTGAAGATTTCAAAAGTTTTCAAAAAAAAATGTCAATGTTTCAATGATTTCAAACGCATAAAACATATTTCAGAAAGATTCCACAAATATTTTAAAGATTTCATAGGATTTTTGAAGGTTGACCCAGAAACCTATTTTTCCATATATTGAGCTTTTCGAATATGTTTCTTCAAAATAACTGATTTTTGGATTCATAATGTTTCTGAGCCTTTTTGTTCAAAAATATAATTTTTGCACAGATTGACTTGATAATATCATGTTTTTAATTTTCTTCAAAAAAGAATTCATAGGGATATCAACAGATTTCAAGGTTTTTTAAGATGTCAAACAGTACACCAGATTTTAAGGATTTAAAGACACTTCAAAGATTAAAGAAAGATTTCACAAATATTTCAAAGATTTCATAAAGCTTTCAAAATTTGTTTGAAGATTTCAAAAGTTTTTGAAAAGATTTGGCATGTTTCAATGATTTCAGATGAATACAAAAGATTTCACAAATATTTCAAGGAATTCATAAGGATTTCAAGAATGTCAAAGATTTCAGCAAGGTATTTTTTAAAATATCTATTCAAATATATTAAATTTTGTTTGAAAATAATAATTTTTAAAATCTTTACACCAGATTTCAAAGATTTCAAAACATTTTCAAGATTTTGAACGAATACAAAAGGTTTCATAAAGATTTCACAAATATTTTTTGAAATTCATAAGGATTTCAAGATTTCAAAGGTTTCAACAAGGGTACAGAACACCAGACTTAAAAGATTTTAAACCATTTCAAATTTTGTAGAAGACTTTAAAAGATTTTAAATATTCCAGTGGCTTGAAACGATTACACAAGATTTCAGAAAAATGTCACAAATAATTCACAGAATTCATAAGGATTTCAAAAAGTATACAGTACACCAGATTTTAAAGATTTGATCACATTTCAAAGATTAAAGAAATATTTCACAAATATTTCAAAGATTTCATACAGGTTTCTGAAAATGCCAAAGATTTCAAAGATTTTACAATAATTTTAAAAGATTTAAAAAGATTTCACAGAAATGTGAAGATTTCGAAGGTATTAATGATTTCAAAGACTTTACAAAAATTAAAAAATATCCCCAAAGATTTCACAAAGACGACCTATGTTCGCAAAAAATTAAGAATTTGTGTATGGTTCTGCTTTCTTTAGAAATTGTTGGCCAATAAAAAATTAATTGGCTCATTTTTTAATTGTATAACAAAAGGTTATTTCATTATTTGTTGTAAAAAAAGGACACCTGGAAAAACTTGGTTTCTTGAATCGCTGGGCACCCTGAAGGGTAACAAAATCTTTAAACATTTGAAGAAAATCATTCTTAAAACTTCTGAGTTTGTCCGAAAAGTGCAGTTGTAAATTAAAATGGTCAATTTGAGATTGTGTAATTTTGAACCTTTCGATTTTAAATTTCCTGGATATTATCACAAGTCCACTTTCGAAATTGTTTAATTTTGAACTTAATATTATACATTTTTCATTTCTGAACACTTTATTCTTTATCAATTCGATTTCTGTAGTTTTTGAAAGTTTGAATCAAGAAAATTGCAAATGATTGAATATGTAATTATTTGGAATGAACTTTTGTAATAATATATAATCCAGAGTTTCTATCCGACGGATGATTTTTAATTCCCGGTCAATTTAAAAGATTTTGATATGATTTCAATCAATATTTAAAGATTTCAAGAGATTTATAATTTGCAGCAGGGAATTTTGAACAAAATTTTAATTTTGAGTTGGAACATCAGATCATTTTTGGTTATTAGAATTACGATTCTGGTGTGTAACAGAGAACTTTGTAAATAATTATAATTCTGAATCTGAACAGGGTTTTTTTTTTTAAATTCCTTTCTTCTAAATCAGAATTAAAATTATTTTCGAAAAGTCCCGTTCCATGTAAAAAATCCTCTGCTCCAAGTCAAATAAAAATTCTTGCATTAAGTCTAAATATTATAATTCTTTAACCCTTTAGAACCCACATATGGATAGTTAGTAAAATTCATATTTTTTGTAATAGTTCTACCAATTTTAATTGAAAAAATTCTCAGGCCTCGGACTCACCACACTATTTTCAAACTTATTTTGAACGATGATACTATTCTGCTACTATTTCGAGAAAAAAAATGACAATATTTTCTCAAAATTGTCCTCTAAATCCACTATTTCAAATTAGTTCAATCTTCAACCATGTAGTTAAATTTTCAACCAAGAAGATTAATTTTCTACCAGAAAATGCGAACTTTGAACAAAATACCTACATTTTTAACAATAAATAGTTTAAAAAAATGAATTAGTTCGATTTTCAGTTAAGAGTATTAATTTTCAATTAAAAAAAAAAACAATTTTCCACAAAACAGTTTAATTTTATACCAACTAGTTGAATTTTCTTCCGAAATGTTGAATCTTTAGTTTTAAAAAATACCACTCTTTAACCAAAAATGGAGCAGTTAAATTTTCATCGACAAAAAATAATTTTTAATTTAAAAAAGCGATTTTTCTAACAAAGCAGTTGAATTTTCTACCAACTGGATGAATTTTCAAGATAAAAGAACGAATTTTCCCTAAAACAGTTGAATTTTCAACAAAAAATTAAATTTCCTACCAAATAGTTGAATTTTCTTCTTCCATTTTGTTAAAAATGCTTTTCTTTTTTTTGTAGAAAATAATTTTTTGCTGAAAAATGCAACTATTTGGTTGAAAATTCGACTGTTGTGATAGAAAATTAATCTTCTTGACTAAAAACTGCACTATTTGTTTGAAAATTAATCTGTTTTAGTTGAGAATTCAAGTACTTGGCTGAAAATTTGTCTTTTTTTGGCTGAATTCAATTGTTTTTTTATTCAAAATTTAAAGTTTTTTTTCTTTTTTTTTGAAAAATCAACTATTTCATTTTTTGTTTAAAATTCATGATTTCAGGTTGAAAATTCAACTCCTTAGATGAAATTTTAACGTCTTTCTTAAAAATTCATTATTTTGGTTGAAAGATCATAATTTCCTTTTTTCGGGGTAAAAATTAATTTTTTCAACGGAAAATTTTCTTTTTTGTTGAAATTTCATATTTTTGGGGTTGAAAATTCAACTGTTTTTTTATATAAAATTCGTCTTTTTGTCTTGGAAATTCAACAATTTTGTAGAAACTTCGAGTATGTTGTAGGAAATTAATTTTCTATATAGAAATTCCTTTTAATGAAAATTTAGCTATTCCATTTTGATTTTTTAATTTAAAAAATGAACTACTTTGTTGAAAATTCGACTTTTTTGGTTGAATTAAATTATTTTTTTATTAGGGTTTAAAATATTTTTTTTTGTTGAAATGATAACTATCATATTTTTTTGTTAAAAACTCATATTTTTTGGTTGAAAATTCAACACTTTGGTTGAAAGTGGAACTACTTTCTTAAAATTTCATTTTTTGGTTCAAGATTTATAATTTTGGTAGAAACTTCATCTCTTTGGCTGAAAATTTAATCGCTGTCTTGAAACTTGCCTTTTTTTGGGAAAAATTAATTTTTTAACTGAAACTTTCAATGTTTGGTTGAAAACTTACTTTTTAGTTTGAAATTTCAAATTTTTGGGTTGAAATTTCAACTGTATGGTATAGAAAATTCCTCTTTTTGTCTTGGAAATCCAACAATTTGGTAGAAACTTCAACTATGTGGTAGAAAATTAATTTTCTATATAGAAATTTTTTTTATTAAAAATTTAACTATTCCATTTTTGGTTAAAAATGTACCTATAGTTTTAATTAAAAAATTCACCTATTTGGTTAAGAAGCCTTAAGTACTTTTTGTATCTGATATAAAAGTTTTCATTTTTTAAGTTTGGTTTGTTAAATTTCGGGCGAATTTAAAGATCTCTGGATCTGCAACGGATATTAGTACCTTTTTAATCTTCTGTTATTTATACAACTGTAATTTATTGTTAAAAAATGTACTTTTTTATAAAAAATGTACAAAATTTAACAAAAAAATACAGTCAAATAAAAATAGCTAATTTTCTCTTATATTTTCTTGTAGAAAAGTAAAAAAAAACAATAAAGTAGAAGTTTCTACAATTCAAAAATTTGTATAACTTTTTATTAATATTTTTGCTACTTTGTTTTTAAAATCTACAAGGTATTATAGAAAAATACAGTATTTTACATTTTTTAATTTGGGTGTTTGACATTATCAAAACACTTTTAATTTTACGTAAATTATTGTAGAAAATTACAAATCTTTACAAGAAAAAACAAGATTTGACAAAAGTTGAAATAAATATATATCAAGTCTGAAACATTCCATTTTTAACCCATTTAATTTGAAATTTTTAAATTAAGTAAGACATTTTTCTTTAATTTTTGGCAATATTTTACTTTTCATTTAAAATGAGCAATTATAAATCAAATATTATAAACTAAACAATTTTAAACTGAATTGTTTGAAATAGAAAGCCTTGGATCGTTAATATTTCAGTGTTAAATTAAAACTTTGTACTATACAATTTCAATTGTTCTACTTAACAAATTTTTAATATGTAAGTGAAATTATTGAATTTTGATGCATAAATAACAATTGAACAATTATTAATTTAGAAAAAGTTTCAGTTAATTTAAGAGATATTTACCAGTTTTGAGTTCGGTTTTGAGAAGATCCAAACTGAATTTAAAAATGAACAAGATTTCGAAAAATAAGCTTTTTATTGATCTTCAAAGCTTTTGAGAAAATAGTAAAACTTCTTAACTTTGCTGAGAAAATTTAAAATGACTTTATTTTGAACTATTAATTTTAAGAGAATATTTAAAAAGATTCTTAAAAAATTTTGAATAATAAATAACAATTGAACAATTATTGATTTGGAAAATAATCGAGTAAGTTTAAAATATATTTAGAAATTTTGAAAAGATTCCAAAATAATTTGAAACGCGAAAAGATTTCAGAACATTTAAAACACAATGTAGATTTTTGAAGATGTCGAACACAAAATTGATAAGCTTTTTAAGGATTTTGAAAGGTTTTAAATGGATAGAAAATTTGTATCAAAATTTCTAGAAAAACTAACAATAATTTTGGTTGGAATAATTAATTTTAAAAGAATATTTAATAAGATTTCCAAAAATTAAAAACAGAATCCGGATACTTTTAAGTTAACTTTTGTACTTTCGCAAGATTTTCCAATATTTTTTTGGGAAAGTTCGAGTTCCAAGACAATAAAATTATTATTACATTCTTGGAAAATTTTCAATTATTTTTTTAAACATATTTTTAAGTAAATATTTAAAAAGATTTCAAAACTAATTTTAATGTATAAATTAATGTTTCTAGCTTGAAATTGCTTAAAATGACATATTTTGGAAAATTGATACATTTTTTATTCATTATTCAATAGGTAGCATTGAAAATGATACCGTGGATTTTTTTAAAAATATTTTAACTTTACAATGCATAAAAGTTAAAAATTGGAATTCGGCAGCTTAATGGCTTTTAAGTAAAAAATTTTTAATTGAAAAGTTTTTAAAGCTTTTATTTTATACGCGAAAATTACTGTAAAATTCAAAAGTATTCCACTTTGAGTGTTTTAATTTGCGGTTCAGTTTTTATAACTTCAAATGAAAAAAATTTTATTTTCAGAGTTCGAATCTTTTAATTTCAATGGCCGTGATCAATTCTTTCTCAATTGTTCAATTTTTATTTGCAGTCAAAAAGTGGTTCTTTTTCGACCTAGGATAAAAAATATTAAAAATATTGCAATTACATAATTTTAAATGACATATATGGTGTCCAATCGATTGCTATATATTTGAAAAAAAACTTGAAACATAAGGTTTTTTTTTTTAATAACGATTATTCATTCTTGTCTTTAAATATTTTAGCATTCCTTTAAAATTTAAACATAGACGCTTTTTTTGTAATAACCATTATTTACACATTTTAATTTAAAATCATCTCATTGCAATATTCTAAATATTTGTCATCCTAGGTCGAAAAAGAACAACTTTTTAGCTACAAAAGCTGTACATTCATGTAGAAAATTAAAACTACAATAAAATACAACAATGTAAAAAAAAATACAAAAAAGGTACAAAATTCATCTCAATAATAGAAAAAAGTTGTACTTTCCTGTAATATTGTTTGTAATTTATTGTATTTATTTGTAAATTCCTGTGAAAATAGTTTCAGTTTTCTGTACTTTTTGGTAAAAATTTTTCCACCTGGGTTTATCTCTGAAGTGAATCCGAGGCCTGTATATTTCCGAAATATTTATTTCTTAAGAGATAAGGTATAAATAATCTAGAAAAATAATTGCAATTTTTTTGTTAACAGGCGTTTTAGCTTGTCTCGACGGCTACATGAACATTGCTCTCGAGCAAACAGAAGAGTACGTCAATGGCCAATTGAAAGACAAATACGGTGATGCTTTCATTCGAGGAAACAACGTTTTATACATTAGTACGCAGAAACGTAGAACATAGTTTTCCTCCAATGCTTTTTTATTTTATTATTTTAAATTAAGATGTAAGGAAATAAGTTTCTTTTGCAATACAAGAAATTATTTGTAACTATGTTTATTCATGAAAATCCTATCTTCTACTTGAACATTAACATTCTTTATCATATTATTATCAGCAAGATCAATTTCTAAAATACTTTATAGATTAAATTATTTCTTAAATTTAATTTAATTACTTTTTCTTAAACTATGAAATTATTTTTGAAATCCTCAACAAAGTCATTTCTTAAAACTCATTTACAGTCTATCCAGTCATCAAACTTGATGCTCCTTCCATCTGGTCCACAGTTTCGACATTTTTATTTTCTGAGCCAAGATCCTGATTTTCGATTAGATTTTTAGAAGAATCTGGAATATCTTCTTCCATTCTTTCAGAATTTAAGTTAGAAGAAATCACATCAGTTGATTCGGAATCACCAACTTTTTCAGTAGAATCGCTTTGAGATAAATTCTTATCGACAGAAGGCGCTATTGGTTCAGCATTTTTATTTTGTGAGCCAGGATCCTGATTTTCGACTGGAATATCTTCTTCCATTCTTTCAGAATTCAAGTTAGAAGAAATCAAATCAGTTGATTCGGAATCATCAACTTTTTCAGTAGAATCGCTTTGAGATAAATTCTTATCGAAAGAAGGCGCTATTGGTTCAGCATTTTTATTTTGTGAGCCAGGATTCTGATTTTCGATTGGAATATCTTCTTCCATTCTTTCAGAATTTAAATTAGAAGAAATTACATCAGCTGATTCGGAATCATCAACTTTTTCAGTAGAATCGCTCTGCGATAAATTCTTATTCTTATCGGCAGAAGACGCTATTGGTTCAGCATCCTCCATTCTTTCTGAATTATTCTCACTATCAGGAACCGGTCCTCCATCAGAAGGCTTTTGAGCCAAATTATTTTTCGGCTCATCATTTGTAGAAGCGTTTTGATTATCACCAGTTTTATTCATTTTCAATCCCTGCAATTTCTTCATCGTCGCAAGTTTTCTTTCCATAGCAAGCTTCCGGTTTCTCTCGATTCTCTCTCTAACTTCATCACTCAATGCTGATGACGGTTCCTTCCTCGGGGTACGAACTTGACTTTGATTTTGATTCTGAGAATTTGTAGAAGCCAGCAATTCATCAAAAGCGCTCGAATCTGCGACACTGGTGTCCTTCTGTCGTTGTTTGTTTATTTGTTCTGCAAGAAGCAAATCGAATTCTTCCTGAGGTGCCGAATCCTCCGGCCTATCATCGTCGTCGTCGTCGATGAGGTCGGGTCTCACTAAATCGTCGTCGGCTGTAACCATGTCGAGTCTGTATCTTTTCAAAAATACCTGAAGGTCCTTTTTAACGCCCAAATTTTCAATTTTCTCGAGACAATCGTCGAAGTTCAGTTTTGGAAACAATCTGTGTGACCAGTGCTCGAGACGTTTCATAATCCGATCGAGGTCTTCCTTCTCTCGACCCTTTCCGTGAAATTTGAAGCCTTCGAAGTACTTTTCGATTGTGTGCACTCCTTTTGGTCCTCTCAAACGCTCGGATGTCAATCTTGGGATGTTGCTTTTTGCACGTTTAGGACCTTTTGGAGTGACCTTTTGTCCAGCATTTCCAGTATTTCCAGGGTCGTTATCGTCGGAGTTTTGGGGCTGAAATCCTTCCAGTTGATCGTTGGCCTGAAGCTCGTCTCCACTTCCATGATTGCTGTCCACGTTTTCGTTGACACCGATCAGTTCCAAAACGTCTTCTTCGTCCGAACGTTCTCCACGGGAAGACATCTTTTTTTGAGGGTCTCCTTACTCTGATTATCGAATTATAACTGAAAAAGACCAATGAGAAATCTCTAGTGAAAATGATGATTTGTTCTTTTTTTTTTGCCTGTTATTTTACAGTTCACTGTAAAAAATCTTTTTTTTTTTATTTATTAAAGCAATTGTAACCCAGAGAGAGGGTTAATTTGCGATAAAGAATGCTGTAGAAAATCTTAACAGAGTAGCGAAAAAAGTTTATTTTCAAAATTACTTGACTTTTTTCCTGCTTAATTTTTCATTTTCCTTCACCATTGATATTTAAAGAAGAAAATTTAATTTTTAATCAAAAACAGTTGAACTCAACCAAAAAAGACAACTTTTCAACATGAGTTGAAACTGCAACTGAAACAGATTTTTTAGTCCAAAAAGAGATAAAAAATTGCAAACGAACTGTTGAATTTTCAAGAAAAAAAATTAATTTTCAACCAAGAAGATAACTTTTCTACTAATAAAAAAATGGAACAGTTGAATTTTAAGTTAAGAAAACAATTCATTTTCGACCAAACTGATGAAATTTCAACTGAAATAGATGAATTTCCAACTAAAATGATGAATATTTAACTGGGATACTTGAATTTTCAACTAAAAAGATGAATTTTCAAAAAAGACGATTTTTCAAAAAATAAATAAATAAAAAATACATGAATTTTCAACTAAAAAAGACAAATTTTCAACCTAATACTTGAATTCAAATCTTATCAAATTAAACTACATTCAATTTTCAGTTTAAAAAAATTAATTTTCGACCTAACTGATGAATTTTCAACAAAAATTATAAAGCTTCAACTGAAATAGTTGAATTTTAAACAAAAAAGGTTAATTTTCAACTAAAATGATGAATCTTTAACTGGAATAGTTAAAGTTTCAATAAAAAAAGTGAATTTTCAACCAAGAAGATTAATTTCTACCAAAAAGAAGACGTATTTAAAAAAAATACATCAATTTTCAAGTAAAAAAGATGAAGAAGTTAAATTTTTAGTTTGAAAAATTAATTTTCACAAAAAAAAAAGATTTGTCAACAAAATTATTACATTTTTACAGTTGAAAACATTGAATTTCAACCAAAAAAAAACGAATTTTCCCCAAAATATTTAAACTTCCAACAAAAGGAGATGAATTTTGAATCCAAAAATAGACGAAATTTTCAAAAAAAGAAGATGATTTTTCAACCAAATGATGAATAGCTACATTCTGAGCTGAATAATTAATGTTTAAACAAATTGATTAATTTTTAACTAAAATGATGGAATATTCAACTGGAATAGATACATTTTTAGAAAAAAATAATTTTCCACTGAAAGAAAAACGAATTTTCAACAAAATAGCTCATTTTTCGATCAAAGAGATGAATTTTCAATTAAAATGAGAAATTTTGAAGCAAACAAATTCAACAAAAGAAGATTTTAATTATTAATCAAAAACTGTTGAATTCAACTAAAAAAGACAACTTTTCAAATGAGTAAATTATCCATAAATAAAAAATCATTGTTTCTAAATATTATATTGCAATAAAAAAAATAAGCACGTTCTCGAAAAAATTCCCTGACGATTCCAGGTTTTCCTGTTAATTTATTTTTGGAAAATTGGGAATCCAGTTTTATTTTCAACCAAAAATACAGATTATTAAGAAAAATGATGATTATTTAACTGAATTACTTTAATTCTCAACCAAAAACATGAATTTTCAAACAAGAAGATTAATTTTCTACCAAAAAAAAAGGGTTTTCAACAAAATACATGACTTTTAAAAAAAATAGTTTAACTTCCACATAAAAAGACAAATTTTCAACCAAATAGTTGAATTTTAGAATAAAAAAGATCAATTTTTTAATAAAAATGGAATAGTTAAATTTTTATTTAAGAAAAAAGTTAATTTTCGACCAAACTGATGAAATTTCAACAAAAATGATTATGAATCTTCAACTGATATAGTTGAATTTGAAACAAAAAAGATGAATTTTCAACTAAAATGATGAATATTTAATTAGAATACTTGAATTTTCAACGAAAAGGATGAATTTTTAAACAAGAAGATTAATTTTCTACCAAAAAAGAATATATTTTGACAAAACACATAATGAATCTTCAACTTGAATAGTTTAGTTTTTTCAAACAAAAAGGTGAATAAAAAAAAGATAAATCTTCAACTAAAAATGGAATAAATTTTTACTTTGAAAAATTAATTTTCACAACAACAAAAAATTTCAACAAATTTGTTAAATTTTCAAATAAAGAGATAAAACAATGGAATTTCCAACCAAAACTGGAATTCAAATCTAAAGTTTAAAAAATTGAGTTTCAACAAAAAAAAAATTGAATTTTCCCCAAGAAACGTTAAACTTTCAACTAAAAAACATAATTTTTCAACCAAATTATGAATGGCTGAATTTTTAGTTAAAAAATTAATGTTCCACCAAATAGCTGAATTTTTAAATAAAATGATGGAATATTAAACTGGAATAGTTACATTTTCAATGTTAAAAAATTGATTTTCAACCCAAAAAAAACCAACAATTTTTCAGTAAAACAGTTCAAGTTTCAACTGGAATAGTTAAATTTCGAGAAAAAAATTAATTTTCAACCAAATGAAAAACGAATTTTCAACAAAATAGCTCATTTTCCAATCAAAGAGTTGGATTTTCAATAAAAATGATGAATCTTCGAGCAAAAAAAATTGATTTTCAATAAAAGAGGTTAACATTCAACCAAATAGTTAAATTTTCATTCTAAAAAAGATAAATTCTGAAGAAAAAATATAGCAGTTGATATTTTGGCCAAAAAAGATTTTTATTTTTAATAAAAAACAGTTGAACTCTACCAAAAAAGACAACTTTTCAACGTGAGTCGAAACTGCAACTGAAAAAGATTTTTCAGTCAAGAAAGAGATAAAAAATTGTAAAAAAACTGTAGAATTTTCAAGCAAAAAGATGAATGTTCAAAAAAGAAGATTATTTTTCAAACAAGAAGATCAATTTTCTACAAAAAAGATGATTTTTCAAAAAAATACATGAATTTTCAATAAAATAGTTGAATTTTCAACAAAATTCTAAATTTTATTAAATGAAACTAAATTCAATTTTCAGTTAAAAAAATTAATTTTCGACCAAACTGATGAATTTGAACCAAAATTATAAATCTTCAACTGAAATAGTTGAATTTAAAACTAAAGGTTAATTTTCAACCAAACTTATAAATTTTTAACTGAAATAGTTGAATTTAAAACAAAAGATTAATTTTCAACTAAAATGATGAATCTTTAACTGGAATAGTTGAAGTTTCAACCAAAAAGATGAATTCTCAATCAAGAACATTAATTTCAACCAAAAAGAAGACGAATTTTTAACAAAATTGTTAAATTTTCAAACAAAAATTGAAGTCAAATTTAAAGTTGAAAAAATTTAATTTCAACAAAACAGAAAACGAATTTTTCCCAAATTATTTGAACTTCCAACCAAAGGAGATGAATTTTAAACCCAAAAATAGACGAAATTTTCAACTAAAGAAGATAATTTTTCAACCAAATGATGAATGGCTAAATTTTTATTTAAAACATTAATGTTTAACTAAATAGACGTATTTTTAACTAAAATAATGGAGTATTCAACTGGAATAGTTACATTTTCAGAAAAAATTAATACTCAACAAGAAGAAAAACTAATTTTCAACAAGATAGTTCATTTTTAGACCAAAGATATGAATTTTCAATTAAAAGGAGAAATCTTCAAGCAAAAAATTGATTTTTAATAACAGAGTTTAACATTCAACCAAGTAATTAAATTTTTCTTCTAAAAGATTAACTCTGAAGAAAACATATAGCAGTTTTCAATGTGAGTTGAAACTGCAACTAAAAAAGATTTTCAGTCAAGAGAGAAAAAATTGCAAACAAACTGTTGATTTTTCAACTAAAAAAGACAAATTTTCAACCAAATACTTGAATTTTCAACTAAAAAGATGAATTTAAAAAAAAGATTAATTTTCTACCAAAAAGACGATATTTGAACAAAATACATGAATTTTCAAAAAAATAGTCGAATTTTCAACTAAATTCTAAATTTTATTAAATGAAAATAAATTCAATTTTCAGTTAAAAAATGTATTTTCAACCAAACTGATGAATTTTAAACAAAAAAGATTAATTTTCAACTAAAATTATGAATCTTTAAATGGAATAGTTGAAATTTCAACCAAAAAGAAGACGAATTTTCAAAAAAATACATGAATTTCCAAGTAAAAAAGATAAATAGTCAA
>CAKNXH010060478.1:0-12717 GCA_932178445.1 Andricus quercusramuli
GTTTTTTTCTGAAATTTTTAACATTTTACCCACTTATTACTTAGTAAAGTATTAAATAATCAAGTTAACAAACAGTTGTTGAAACTATTTATTATTGTTTACAGCTATCTTCTCTTAGATAAGTGCTGGAATTTTGCGGTTTTACTGACATGTTTAACTTTGCTTTGTTTTTTTAGTTACGAACAAATAAAAAACAGACCGAATCATTTTTTAAACAATCTCTTTCTTTCTTGTGATTATATTTTTCTGAAATAAAACAGATATGTGAAATATTTTTCAAATTTTCTATATGGATCATATCAAATGTCAATTTTCCTTGAAGTTGTAACTGAAAGCCTTTTTATTTAAAGTAGTATTAATATTTATTATTTGTCCCTAACTAAAAAGTGAAAAAAAAGCTAAAAATTTCAGAAAAACCCGAAAGCATTACTGCAAGATAATATAGTTAAAAACAATAATAACGTGTTTAAACAATTATGTTTGATAAATAGTATTCATTATTATGACAATCTTAGTGAAAAGTGGACAAAAAGTTTAAAATTAAAGAAAAACTTGCAGCTTTCCAGCAATTATCTGAAAGAAGATAGTTATAAACAATAATAATTTGTTGAAATAATTATCTTTGCTCAATTATATTAATTATTAACTCACTCCAAGTCAACGGTAGACAAATAGTTGTAAATTTCAGAAAAAAACCGCAACTTTCTGGCAATATTCAAATTGAATATTATTAACAATAATTAAAAACAAAAATTATAAACAATTAATTTTGTTAACTTCAATCAAATATTTACCTCGCTCTAATTGAAAATTGGACAAAAAGTGGAAATTTTTTGAAATAACTGCTATTTTCTAGCATTATACCAAGAGTATTCTCTAATAATAATCAATTGTTTGAACAATTGAACAAAATACGTCTTTTTTATATAATTTTTTTCAGACAAAAAATAATTTATTTTTGTGTGGATTCGAACACATTTCCGGGCGATATACATGGAAATTCGAAACAAAATTTGGACCAACCTACGCTTCTTATATTACTCTATTTAACTATTTTGTTGAAAATTTGTTGTTTTTTTAATGAAAAATTAATATTTTCAATCGAAAATTTAACTATTCTATTTTTGATTAAAAATTGATAGTTTTTAGTTAAAAATTCACGTATCTGGTTGAAAATTCATGTATTTTTTTGAAAATTCGTTCTTTTTGGTAGGAAATTAATCTTCTTGGTTGAAGATTCAACAGTTTGTTTGCAATTTTTCCTCTTTCTTGGCTAAAAAATCTTTCTCAGTTGAAGATTCAACTTATATTGAAAAGCAGGTTTCTTTAGTTGAATTGAACTGTTTTTGATTAAAAATTAAAATCTTTTTTGGTTGAAATATCAACTAATACATTTTTCGTTCAGAACGCTTTCTTTTATTAAAAATTAATTTTTTTAGTTGGAGATTCATAATTTTTATTGAAAATTCATCTCTTTGGTTGTAAAATGAGGTATTTTGTTGAAAACTAATTTTTTTGTTGCTGAAGATTAATTTTTTTTACTGAAAATTTGACCATTCCATTTTTTGTTGACAATTTACATTTTTTATTTGAAAGTTCATGTATGTTGTTAAAAATTTTCCTTTTTTGGTAGAAATTGATCTTCTTGGTGTAAAATTGATCTTTTTCGCTTGAAAATTAAATTATTTCAGTTAAAGATTCATCATTTTAGTTGAAAATTCATCTTTTTGGTGAAACATTTAACTATTCCAGTTAAAGATTCACCATTTTAATTGAAAATTAATCGTACTGGTTTAAATTAATTTTTTAGCTGAAAATTGAACTATTCCAATTTTCGTTGAAGTTTGATCCGTTTCAATTTAAAATTCAACTATTTAATTGAAAATTTGTCTTTTAAAGTTGAAAATTCAACTATTTCGTTGACAATTCATACATTTGGTTAAAAAATCGTATTTTTTGATAGAAAGTTAATCTTCTGTTTGAAAGTGCATCTTTTTGGTTGAAAAAAGAAAACTACTTAGTCGAAATTTAAATTCTTTTGTTAAAAGTTCCTCTTTTTGGTTTAAAATTCATATATTCCAATTTAAGATTAATAATTTTATTTGAAAATACAATATTTTTACTTGAAAAGTTAAGAATTTGAAGCGTTTTAAATTTAATTCAATATAGTATCCACATTAATTTTACCTAAATACGCACTAAATTTAAAGTCTAAAAAGATCAAATAAAAATTTGTTTGAATTATTATTCAAATTCATGGACTTTTGAGACAAATTCAAAATATGACTAATTATGTTTTTAGTATTATTTAATTATTTAATCAATTTATGGTATTAATATATTTAAGAGTATCGTGTAATATAATTTGCCAAAGCTCTGTAAATCAATTATATTAATTGAATCCTTAGAAACTGAAAAAAACATTATTTATAATATTATTATAAACTCTTTTGGTTAAAAATTCTACTATTTGGTTTTAAATTTAAATATTTTGTTGAAAATTTGTTTTTTTTTCTGGTTGAAAATGAATTTTTTAAAGGTAAATTGAACTAAATTCTATTTTTGGTTAATAATTCAACTACTTGATTGAAAGTTGAAAAGTTATTAGATGAAAATTTAATTATTTTGTTGAAAATTCCTTCTTTTTTACTTGAAAATTAATTTTTTCCATTGAAAATTTAATCCATAATTGGTTTTTCTATTTGGACATTCAACAATGTGGTTGAAAAAAAAAATTTACTGTCAATTGATTTTTTTCAATATAAAATTCATCTTTTTGATTAAAACAGTTCGTAACAGTTTGATTGAAAGTTGAACTACTTTATGAAAAATTCATTTTATTAGTTGAGGATCCATCTCTTTGGTTGAAAATTGAAGTGTTTTATGGAAATTTCTTTTTTGTTGTTGAAAATTCGTTTTTGTTTGGTAGAAAATTAATGTTTTAAACCGTAATGTAAACTTGAAAATTGACCGTGTTAAGTTGAAAATTCCAAAAATGATGTATTTTATAAATAATTATAAAATTATAAATAAATTAATCTTTTTTTGAAGAAAATTAATCTTCTTGATTGCAAATTTAACTGCTTGGTTGAAAGTTAAACTACTTTCTTGAAATTTTATTTTATTAGTTGAAGATCCATCTCTTTGGTTGAAAATTCAATTATTTGTTTTAAATTTCAAAAGTTATTGGTTGTTATTGTTTTTTTGTTGTTGAAAATTAATCGTTTTGATTGAAAATTCAACTACTTGGTTAAAAAATAACTTTTTTATTGAAAATTTATATTTTTAGGGAGAAAATTAAACAGTTTTGTAGAAAATTCGTCTTTCTGGATTAAAAATTCAACTATTTGCTTGAAAATTAATTTTTAGGTTGAAAATTCTACAGAATTCGCCTTTTTGGTTTAAAAATTCAACAGTTTTTTGGAAATGTTTTTCTCTCTTGATTAAAAATCTTTCCTGGTTGCAAATTCAACTCTTTTGTTGAAATTTCGTCTTTTTTGTTTGAAAATTCATCTCTTTCAGTTGAAATTTGATCTTTTTTGGTTAAAAATGCAATTTTTTGGTTTAAAATTAATATTTTTTATTGTTGAAGATTCAAAACTTTTGTTAACTCGTCTTTGTTGGTTAAATTCATTTGTTTTTTATTAAACATTAATTTTTGTTGTTGTTGAAATATCAACCATTATAATTTTCGTTGAGAATTCATCCTATTAGTTAAAATCTTTAATTGGTTGAACTATTAACTATTATATTTCTCGTTTGGTTTTGTTGAAGATTCATTATTTTAGTTGAAAATTCAAATGTTTTGTCAAAAATTCATCTTTGTAGATTGAAAATTCAACTCTTTAGTTAAAAATTTATTTATTTTGTTGAAAATTCGTCACTTTTGCTTGAAATTTCAATGATTTGGTTGTAAAATGATAACTAATTTGTTGCTGAAAATTCAACTGTGTGGTTACGAATTCGATTATTTTGTTGAAAATTTAATTCTTTTGTTGAGAATTCAACTATTTTGTTAATAAGTCATTTTTGTGGGCTAAAGAGTCTATTTGGTTAAAAATGTAGTTTAAAAATTCGAACATTTTTTTTAAATTCGTCTTTGTAGGTTCATTGTTCCAAAATTAATTCGTTTGTTTGGTGAAAATTAAACTATTTGGTTGAAAAATTATATTTTTTTATTGAAAATTCATCTTTTCGCGGTTAAAAGTTAACTGTTTTCTAAAAGATTCAACTTTTTAGTTTGAAGACTCAACTTGAGAAATTGATATTTTTTTGGTAAGAATTTCAACTGTTGTTGAAAGTATGGTACCCATACATTAATTTTATTTCAAATAATTTATTTCCCTATTATTGCGCTATTTCTTCTGTTTTGAAAGAATTTGGTATATTTTTTCAGGGTGTCTAGCGACCTTGAAAAACTTGAAAACCTGGAATTCTCCTTGAATTTTTGTTGAACCTTGAAAACCTGGAAATCTCCTTGAATTTTTCACGAGAACCTTGAATTAATTTTTTTTAAACAGATTTTATTATTGAAATGCGAAAAGTAATTTAAATCTTTTAGTCTATCATAAAAGAAACATCTCGTTCAGAAGAACCCTTGCTACTGAAAAGTTTTTTATTTATCTTTTACTTATTACACAATAAATAAAGAGATTTCTAGGCATTTTTTATAGAATTTACCAATTATTTTAGAGATTGCAATGAACAGACTTTAATATTTAGGGTGGCGACTTGACCGAAAAAGACCAGGAAATGACCGGGCATTGAATTAAAAAACCGGGAATTTACTTCTGATCCTAGCAAAATTCAAGTTTTCATTACTTTAATAATTTTTTTCAATTTAGAACAGTGAGGTTCATCATTTTAATTATGAAATTCTTTTCTGGTTGAATATGTAACTACTTCGTTAAAAATCAATTTATCTTTTTCTTTTGGTGAAAATTCAACTATTTGGTTGAAAATTTATATTTTGCATTTAAAAATTAAACTATTTGTTTGAAAATGTATGTTCTTTGAGGAGAATTCGTCATTTTTGTAGAAAGTTTATCTTTATGGTTCAAAACTAATCCTTTTGGCATAAAATTCAATTTTTCCAGTTGAAAATTCAACTATTTCGTTCAAAATTCATGTATTTTGTTAAAAAATGTATATTTTTTGTAAATCTATCAAATATTTATCTTTTAGGTTGGAAATAAAATTATTTGGCTGAATGTTAAACTCTTTTGTTAATTTTTTGTTAAAGATTCATCCTTTTAATTAAAAATTCATTTCTGTGATTGAAAAATGAGCTTGAATTGAAAACTTTTTCCCTTTGGATGTTTTTCGTTTCTTTGTCTTCTTTAATTAAAAATTCAATTATTTTGTTAAAAATTCATGTATTTTGTTTGAAAATTGCATTTTTTGGTGGAAAATTAATCTTTTTAGTTGAAAATTAATCTTCTTGCTTAAAAATTCATGATTTTTTAGTTTAAAATTCATCTTTCTGGTTTAAAAATCAACTATTTCAGTTGAAAATTAATTGTTTTAGTTGAAAACTCTTATGTTTGGGTTAAAATTAATTTTGTTAACTAAAAATATTACTATTCCATTTTCGGTTGAAAAATATATTTTTTTTTAGTTCAAAATTCAACTATTTGGTTAAAAATTCATGTATTTTGTTGAAAAATTGTATTCTTTGGTAGAAAGTTAATTTTTTTATTTGAAAATTAATCTTGTTTAAAAATTCATCTCTGGTTGAAAAGTCAAGTATTTCAGTTAAGTATTCATCGTTTTTAGTTGAAAATTCATCTTTTTGGTTTAAAATTTAACTATTCCAGTTGCAGATTCATAATTTAATTTGAAAATTCATCACTCTGGTTGAAAGTTTTACTATTTCATTTTTTGTAATAAATTAATATTTTTTAATAAAAATTTTAAGTATTTTTTTCTCTGTTCTCTGTTGTTGTGTCAAAGGATGTTTAGAATGAACGTCATAAATTAAAATAAATATTTGCGTTTTTTCCGGAAATATGAATATGTTACTTTTAGTTGACCAGGAAAATTGAAAAACTTGACCGGGAAATGACCGGAAATTTAAAATCGTCCGCCGAATCGCCACCCTGATATTGTGAATAATTCCATAAGTTTTTTATTTCGTCTTCGCTAATATAGAATGTTACAAGTATACATTTTTTTGTAACATTCAACTTACAAATTATAAAAATTATTAGTTGAAAATTTCGATTTTAATTTAGTTTCAAAAGTTTTCAAAATATTTCAAAGATTTTAGAATATTTAAAAGGATTTTGAACATTTTACAAAGATTTGAAGGATTTCAAAGATTTGAAAACGTTTACAGTACGCCAGATTTCTAAGATTTTAAAATATTTCAAAGATTTGAAATTATTTCAAACGGTTTAAAAACATTTTAGAAGATTTGAAAAGATTTCACTATTAATTCACTGATTTCAACGAATAAAAAAGATTTCACAAACAAAGATGTTAAGAAAAATTTCACAATTATTTAAAAAGATTTGATAAAGATTTTTAATGAATACAAAAGACTTCATAGAAATTTTATAAAGATATCAAAATAATACAAGAATTCCAAAGGTTTCAAAACATTTAAAAGTTTTTAAACGATTTCAAAGATTTCGATGACTTCAAACGAATACGAAAGATTTCACAAGGATTAAAGAAAGCGTTCACAAATATTTCAAAGATTTCATAAAAATTTCAAAAGATTTCAAAAAATTTCAAAGGTTTCAAGGATTTTAAAGTTTTTAAAGATTTCAAATATTTCACAAAGATTTGAAAAGATTCCAAAAGATTTCACAACGATTTTATGTACTTCAAGAGATTTCAACGAATTCACAAAGATTTCAAGGTTTTTAAAGACGACTTATTATTGACCAATAAAAAATGAAATGGCTCATTTTTTACATGGATAAGAAATGGTTATTTCATTATTTGATGTAAAGAAAGGAGACCTGGAAAAACTTGACTTCTTGACCTGGAAAACCTGGGAAATACCTTGAATTTCGTTCCTAAGAATCGCTGGACACCCTGTTTGTGTTTTATTTTATGTATCAATGAAATGAAATCGAAGACAATTTTTTTTGAACGGCCCCTTAATAAAAAAGGAATCATAAATACGATTTTAGTTTTTTTTTTCATGATAAAAATAGACAAAACGAGGCTTATAAATTAATTTAAACAATTTAATCTATCAAACCTTTTCTTGCAGGTTATTTATAATCTTCTGTCTATACGATTCAATTCTCGTATTCGAGTCAAAACTTATACGGACGAATTGAGTCCGATTGACTCAATTACCAGTATTTTTGAGGGAGCCAACTGGTACGAAAGAGAAGTTTGGGACATGTATGGAATATTTTTTGCGAATCATCCCGATCTTCGGAGAATTCTCACCGATTACGGATTCGAGGGACATCCACTGCGAAAAGATTTTCCACTGTCTGGATACATTGAGGTAATTTACGCATTTTCAATTCTTAAAATTAAATTTACTACTTTTGGTTACATTTTTTGCCCGAAATATCGAAATGAATTAATTCAATAATCGTATTATTTAAAAACTTGGGAAAATTAGGGGAAAAAACAATAAAATAGTAATTTTTTCACATGTAAAATGTATAAAAAGGGCTATCAATTAAATTATTTTCATTCCTAATAAAAATCGCAATTTAGGTAAAATTGCTAGTCTTTAAATAAAAATTTAAATCATTTTTGTTGAAATCATAGTTAAAAATTCGTCTTTTTTGGTAGAAAATTAATCTTCTTGATTGAAAATCACCCTTTTGTTTTAAAATACATAATTTGATTTGAAAATTCATCTTCTTGGTTAAAAATGTATTTATTTTGTTGAAAATTCGTCATTTTCGGTTGAAGATTCCCCTGTTTTGGTAGAAAATTCAACTATTTGGTAGACGGATTTTTTTTTGTCAAAAATCCATATTTAATGGTTGGAAATTCAACTGTTTTATAAAAATCGGTCTTTTTGGCTTAAAAATTCAAAAATTTGGTTGAAAAATAACCTATTTTGTTGAAAAATCGTTTTTTAAATGAATTCTACTGTTTTTTATATTAAATAAAAATCTTTTTCGGTTATTGTATCAACTATTACATTTTTCGTTAACAATTCATCTTTTTTCGTCAGAAGATTATAGTCGTTTCAATTAAAAATTAATTTCTTTGGTAGAAAAATGAGCTGTTTCATTGAAAACTTGTTTTTTCTTTGAATGGTTTACAGTTGAAAATTATTATTTTTTAGCTGAAAATGTAACTATTATTCCAGTCGAATATTCCATAATTTTAGTTAAAAATTCATCTCTTTGGTTGAACACTCATTTTCTGACTAAAAATTTAATTATTCAATTTTTGGTTGAAAAATTATCTTTTTTAGTTGAAAATTCGTCTTTTTTAGAAGAAATTAGTCTTCTTGGTTAAAAATTCATCTTTTTGTTCAAAAATTCAATTGTTCTAGTTAAAGATTCATCATTTCGCTTAAAAATTCATCTTTCTGGTTAAAAATTCCACTATTCCAGTTAAATATTCACAATTTTATTTAAAAATTCATCACTTTCTTTGAAAATGTAACTATGTTTTTGAAAGTTATTTTTTTTTTTTAAGTAATTTTTTAACTAAAAATTTAACTTATTCCAATTGAAAATTCTATAGTTGTAGTTGAAAATCCATCTGTTTGGTTAAACATTAATTTTTTTAACCTGACATAGAATTATTTAAATTTAATTTTGAAATTGAAGTTGAAAATTAAGTTTAAAGTTAAATTCATATTTACTGGTTGAAAATTTAACTGTTTTGTAAAAATTGGTCTTTTTGCTTGAAAAACTCAACAATTTGGTTGAAAAATAACCTATTTTGTTGAAAAATCGTCTTTTATTAATTTATTCCGCTGTTTTTTATATTAAATTTAACTCTTTTTTGTTTACTGTATCAACTATTACATTTTGCGTTACCAAATTATTCCTTTTTTAGTCAGAAAAATTCAACCATTTTGTTAAAAGTTGAACTACTTTCTAAACGTACATTTTTTCGTTGAAGATTCATAATTTTGGTGAAAACTTTTTTTTTTTTTTGTAAAAAATCTTTCTTTTTGGTTACTTTTTTGCTGCATTATTGTTACTTTTTGGTTACTTTTTTGAGAGATTTATGGTTACTATTTTACTATTTTTTGAAGCTTGAGCAGTTCCGATCCCTGAATATATATTAAAAAGTGGCACCATCAGACATGTATTTTTTCGATTCGAGGGGAAAATAATTTTTAATAAATAACAATGTTTCTTTATTTGTAAAAATAGCTTTATATTACTGGATTTAACTATTTTGTTGAAAATTCGTTTTTATTTGGGTGAAAACTCGTTTTTTTTAGTTGAAAATTGATTTTTTAAACTGAAAATTGAACTTTTTTATTTTTTGTTGAAAATTCATGTATTTTCTAAAAAATTCGTCCTTTTTGGTAGAAAATTAAGCTTCTCGTTTGAAAATTCACCTTCTAGCTTAAAAATTCAACACGTTTTTAAACTGAGAAATTAACTATTCAAATTTTGGTTGAAAATTGATATTTTCTAATTCAAAATTCATGTATTTTGTTTAAAATGCAACTATTTCTGTTAAAGTTTCATCATATAACTAGTTAAAAATTAATCATTTTAGTTGAAAATTGAATTATTTAGTTGAATATTGAATTATTTAATTGAAAATTCTTATTTTCCTGGTTGATAATTAATATTATTAATTGAAAATTTAACTATTTTATTTTTTATTTACAATTGATTTAGTTTACTTCAGAATTCTACTATTTAATTGAAAATTTATCTTTTATTTATTATTTATTTATTTTTTAAATTCTCCTTTTTTGTTGATAATACAACTATTCTAGTTAAAGATTCATCATTTCAGTATAAAATTCATGATTATAGTTGAAAATTCAACTACTTATTTGAAAGTTAGATTCTTTTGTTAAAAATTAATTTTATTGTTAAAGATTCATAATTTTAATTGAAAATTCATCTTTTGGGTTGAAAAATTTTTTTAATTAATTTTTCAAACGGAAAATTGAGATTTTTTTTTGTTTGAAAATTCATGCTTTTTGTTGAAAATTCGTCCTTTTTGGTAGAAAATTAAGCTTCTTGTTCGAAAATTAATATTTTTGCTTGAAAATTCAACAGTTTTTTAACTGAGAAATTAACTATTCAATTTTTGATTGAAAATTTATCTGTCTTTTTTTTCTTGGTTCATAATTAATTTTTTTTCAACTGAAAATTTAACTATTCCATTTTTTGTTGAAAATTAATTTTGTTTACTTCAAAATTCAACTGCTTGATTGAAAATTTATATTTTTAGTAGAAATTTAACTATTTGGTTGAAAATTCATGCAATTTTTTTAAACCCCAAATTTTTTGGTAGAAAATGAATCTTCTTGTTTGAAAATTCACAGTTAAAGATTCATCATTTTAGTATAAAATTCATGATTTTATTTGAAAAGTCAACTACTTGTTTGAGAGTTACATTCTTATGTTAAAAATTTATTTTTCGTTGTTAAAGATTCATAATTTTAATTGAAAATTTATCTCTTGGGTTGAAAATATGTTTTTCTTGTTGAAAATTAATTTTTTAAACTGCGAATAGAACTATTTTATTTTTGGTTGAAAATTCATGTGTTTTTTGAAAATTAATCTTCTTAATTGAAAAAAAAATTTTTTTGCTTAAAAATCCAACAGCTCTTTGACTGAAAAAATTAACTATTCAATTTTTGGTTGAAAATTGATATTTCTAGTTCAAAGTTAATGTATTTTGTTGAAAATTTAACTATTCCTGTTGATGTTCCATCATGTTAGTTTAAAATTCATGACTTCAGTTGAAAATTTAACTATTTAGTTAAAAAAAATTTTTTTCTTGGTTGATAATTATTTTTTTCAACTAAAAATTTAACTATTCTATTTTTTGTTGATAATTGATTTGTTTCACTTTAAAATTTACTATTTGATTGAAAATGTATCTTTTTAGTAGAAAATTAAACTATTTGGTCGAATTAAACTGTTTTTGATTAAAAATTGAAATATTTTTTGTTTGAAATATCAAATACTACATTTTTGGTTCAAAAATCGTCTTTTTTTTGGAATTAAAATTTAATTACTTGGTTGAAAGTTAAACTCCGTTGTTAAAAATTAATTTTTTTATTGAAGATTCATAATTTTAATTGAAATTTCATCTATTTGGTTCAAAAATAAGCTATTTTGTTAACAATTCATTTTTTCTTTAGCTGAAAATTTATTTTATTTACTGAAAATTTAACTATTCCAGTTTAAAATATTTTGTTGAAAATTTGTTTTTTTGTTTGGTTAAAAATTAATTTGTTTTAACTAAAAATGAAACTATTTCATTTGCATATTCCATCCTTTTAGTTAAAAATTCATCCCTTTTGTTGATCTTAAATCTTTTGAAACTAAAAGTTTAATTATTCAATTTTTTGTTAAAAATTATGTTTTTTAGTTGAAAATTCGTCTTTTTTGTAGAAATTAATTTTCTTCGGTGAAAGTTAATTTTATTGGTTGAAAATTCAATTTTTCTAGTTGGAGATTCATCATTTTGGTTGAAAATTCATCTATTTGGTTTAAAATTTAACTATTTCAGTTGAAGATTCATTATTTTATCATTAGAAATTACAAATTGATCTTTTTTAGTTCAAAATCTATGTGCTCTGTTGAAAAAACGTATTTTAGATAGAAAATTAATCTTTTTTTCATCTTATTATTTGAAAATTTATCTTTTTGGTTTAAAATTCATCACTTTGGTTCAAATTTTTTTCGGAAAATTCATCCTTTTTAACTGAAAACTCAACTATTCCATTTTTAATTAAAGACTGATCTTTTTTAGTTCAAAATTCATATCTTTTGTTGAAAAGTCGTATTTTTGGTAGAAAATTAAAGTATTACAGTTAAATATTCATCATTCTAGTTGAAAATTCATATTTTTTGTTGAAAAAAAGCCACTTGGTTGAAAGTTTAACTCTTTTGTTATAAATTCATCTTTTTGGTTTAAAATTCATCACTTTGGTTCAATTTTTTTTGTGAAACATTAATTTTTTTAACTGAAAATTCAACTATTCCATTTTCAATTAAAAATTGATTTATTTTAGTTCAATGGTTAGCTATTTAGTTATAAATTTATATTTTTTTGTTGATAATTCATGTCTTTTGTTGAAAAATCGTCTTTTTTGGTTCGTTTTTTTCGCTTCTTAATAATTGGATTGTATATGAACTAAAAAATATATATTTTTTAATTTCAGGTCCGATACGATGAAGAAAAGAAGAGAGTTGTTGCCGAGCCTCTCGAGTTGGCGCAAGAATTTCGAAAATTCGAGCTCTCAGCTCCTTGGGAACAATTCCCAAATTTTAGAAATGCTTCTCCGGCGACAGAAGAAGTTCCAACAAAAAAGTGAAAAGATAGTAAATCTATAATATTAGAAAAGTTAATTTATTAAGAATTGTAAAAAAAGGATAAATATCCTGATTTTTGTTTTTATAAAAATATAAATGTTTACAATTCCAGTAAATAAAAGGAGACACAGAGTACTTGTTCGTCATCAATAATGTTAATGCAAAAACACTGTTTCTAAATTTATTCAAAACACTTTTAGTGACAACAGTCTTACAGAATTTTATAATGGGTCGTCCAAAAATATGAATTTTCTAT
>CAKNXH010060479.1:0-26886 GCA_932178445.1 Andricus quercusramuli
TCTTTCGCCGTAAGTTTGCCACCCAACAAAACTTTTGGGAATTTACCACTCCTTTGGGTAGGGTCCCCTAGTTTTCGTATACGGTGTGATCGTCCCTGAATGTATAGTAGTTTCTCCCTCCTCCGCTAGGGTCGTGCAAAAGAATTCTTAGCACGCTAATTGCTTTACCTGCTACATGTTTTGCTTAATAGTAGAACACTGTACCACAAAAAAGTAATTTTTCTTATTTTCATTGTTACAGGAAAAATAGATTTTTTTCCGTAAAAAGCGAGCTGTACCGACAGTCTATATACCCTTTAGATCATTTACACAAAAAATCAGACAAAATGGCTTCGCCGTTTGGCCTGAATCCATTATCTACGATTTACACTCGATTTCCAGGGCCCTTAAAATATGTACCGCGAAACTTGTATCACTAACAAAGAGTGAACACCATAATTCACATCAACAGGAGCAAAAATATTTCAATAAACACTCTTCTTTAATATAAAATATACTTTAAATCTTGAAATATTTGGACGTGCCACCACGTGCTACAACGCACCGAGTTGACAAGTCCCCCTGGCCCCTGTAAAACCGCAATCATTTTTGCATATTTTTGAAAAGATGCGCCGCCAATCGGGAATAGAAGACACTAAACACGGTCTCATTTTTCCCCATTAGAGTGAACGCACTGTGCTTCTCTTACCCTGCCCTCTGAGAAACTGTGGGGGCAAGCAATTCTGGGAATTGCTAATATCGCCTGCAGTCGCGCGAGCATCTATCGAAGCTCTGGTGTAATTCTGTAATTCTGCATTGGCGAATTAAGGTGTGGGAGTTTCTTTGAACAAAATCATCCAACTTGAGAGAGAATAACAGAATAAGAGAATAAGAGAATAAAAGAATAAGAGAATAAGAGAAAGCAAACTAGATTTATAGCGGAGAAGCTGCAAAAAATTAGAAGAAGTTTTAAAAACTTGAAAAAAATATAAGTTAAAGGTAAGTAAGGGTGTGAGGGAGCGGAAACCTAGAGGTGTTGGCGAAAAGTGAAGGGTGTGTGGATTCAGATGGTTTCAGTGTATATGGTAGTATCAAATAGTAGTAAGTAAACGAGTGCGAGAGGTGGAAGATGGAAAGAGACAGTAAGAGGTGCTAAAGAGACGAAGGGAAGCATTCTATAATAGAATGCATCGGGTAGAATGAATATATTTTTAAAATGTTCAAAAAGTGAGGAAGATGAGAGAGGAGACAGAAGGAAGTGAGCAGCTCATTCCGAAAATAGGAATAGGAATATGATAAGGAAGAGATGTGTAGGGTGCGATGGTAGTGGGTTTGATACTAGAGGGTTGGAAGAGAGGGGCAGATAAGTTGCAGAGTCGAAAATTCTAAAAGAACAAGGAGAAATTATAAACTGGAGAGTGAAATAAGTTGTTAGGAGAAACGTTTTAAGGATGCTAGGAAAAGTGGTGTTACTAAAGAATGATAGGTCATATATAGGATGCGTATATGGACATATAGATATACGGAATGCAGACAGGAGAGGATGAGTTGGATGGTTTAAGAGGAATGTGAGCTATAAAGGGCAATAGAGGGTGAGTTGTTGGGTATATCGAGATAAAGGGTTGTAGGATGAACTGGAGAAATGGTTTTATTAAAAGAGAGAAGTACAAAGAAAAAACGGTTGTAAAAAGGGGGCGGGGGTAAGCTGGAGAATGAAAAATAGGATGAGGTGAAGGTTGTGTCAGTTTTTATAGTGAAGGTTTAAGGGATCATACTAGAAAAAGTATGAGAGGGATTGACAATGAGAGCTAACAAGGGCTTCATTTCGCGGGTGAAAAGTAGAGGGACTCAATTTCGAGGAGAAGGGGTATCTGTAAGCTTTTTTTAATGGACGCTTTTTCGGAGAATTTTTTACAATTTTAGACCAATGAGTCCAGTGATGTTTAATTTTTATTGATGTCTTGCAACAACATTTGTTGATTATCGAAAGATTAATCAGTTGGTCAAGGATACGATTTTTTCTACGATTATCTGTAGATAAGATTGGAAATTTATCAAATAATAAGCATTTTTCCAACAATGAAAAGAAGAAGTATTAATTGTAGAAGGAATATAAGCAGATTGATTACCTTAACGATTGACGAACAGATGGAAAGCCTTGATACACCTTTCGAAAGTTGAGAGGAAAGAGCAATAGGTATGCAGACTCCCATAATCCACATGAAGCATGGAAATACTAAATCTCCGACAAGCAAACCATTCCAAGTTGCATGTTCCATTAGCGGATAACCTCCGGCCCCATCGTTGACGAAAATCATCAACAGTATACTGATCCTGAAAAACGGCTAGCTTTAGTTCTTTCAGCCCTTCTAACTTTCTTCGACCTTGAGAAGGATCGCATTCACTCACCCTCTGACTGTGTCAATAGATTGGACTCTACGTTTCGCACTTGATCTTTCCTGGCTTCCATTAACTCCGACATTGTTTTCAAATTTTTTGTTCAGTCGATTGGTGCACCATTTCACAGCCGATAGGCCAATTAGAACGGTAATGATAATCCCAATTGCAATCGCAAGTGCTAAATATTAAATAAATAATTTTAGGTTTGATCTAGTTAGTTAAAAAAGCTCATATCTTCAGCTGCGAAATTATCAAAATATTGCCAAGCTATAATTTGTTCTGTGTACCGCTGCCATAAAATTGTTTATTTAATAGAAAGCCTCAATTATTTGCTAACAATGAGAAATTGAGCATACATGTAATTTTCTTGACAACTCAAAATTTTATGCAATTAATTTATCTGCTTTTTTATTTTAGCGGCTATTTAAATTCACGGTTATTTGATCCCGCTTTAATTGACGTTTTTCGCAAAGAAATTCCAGCGAATCTATTACGTCTATCGTAATAGTACAAATTCTTTTTTTTTACCGTATGATATTATCGGTTCCCTGCATATGCTGCGCGATATTTCAGCTTAAAAATGCAATAGGAAAATTTTGCTGGAATGGAATGAGTTATTACTCACGTGTGTATGCGTTTGTAGGCCCTTTAATGGTTTTGAAATCACAACTCGTTTCGTTGACTGTTAGCTCGTAAAATCCAAATTGCCCCATTCGCGGTTCGAAATAGCACAAAGTATTTCTGTGAAGTTCATTGCATGGATGAAATTGAGAAACATATATCGAGATACAAGTATATGCTCGAAAATATTACACTTTCTACATTTCTATCAATTACAAAGCCCCACTCTGAAGAAAAATAATGTTCGGACTTCTCAAGATCTTTTAGTATGATGGTATATAAATGAAAGAAAATATTTCACGTTTGCAATTTTTCAGGACCTAAAAATATCTAAATTTCAGATTCTTCTATTTTATTTGCTTCTACCCCTCCCACTCTTCAAATAGACCAAGCCTACAGTTACTTTTTGGACGAAAAATTTAATTTTTCAGACTGAGTAAAATGAACACTATAAATAACTATGAAAATAGACACTATTCTTAACACAACCCGCACATTCTGTAAATATTGATTTCCAGGCAGCCTATGTAATTTCGCGCAGAAAATGCTACCTGAAATTTGACTTCGGATTTTTGTAACGTTGGCATATAGAATAAAAGCCTATATGTATACAACCAACAATTAGGAACCACTATGTGTAAATAATCGTTAAAGATAGTGAAAACAGATTTTTTGTTTATTACAACAAACGCATAAGTCTGTCAGATAAGAAGTTTAGCTAAAAAATGTAGGTTCCAGATAAGAACCATCTGAAACTTTCTAAAATAGGTGGAGTCTACACTGCCGGCTGTTTTTCACGAAAAGCAAAATACGAAATAAAACAGAATTACGCATATAGTCTTGTAAATACTTGAAAATATAATTTTCAAGGTCCAACCTGATGGAAATCGTGTTTTTTAAAAGAAAAATAATCTTCTAGCATTTTTCTTCATGAAAATACGGCAAGCGTAGACCAAGTATTTTCAGTGCCAACAGGAACTTCGTTAAACAAATCTATTATTCAGTTGAATTACGAAAATTATTCATAAAAAGAATGGGGAATCATCGATTTTATTACTTGATTGAATAGGTTTTAAAAAATAAAAAAAGTATCCAGAAACGCTTATAGCAAAAAATTATTTTTCACGGAAATATCTTTAAAGATGAAGCTTCGTCTCATGTTTTTTTAGTAGTTTCCTTGTTGGACCCTCGGTATAGGCCATCCTGCTCGTTGACGCACAGCAAAAACACTTTATATTAGTTTTGAATCACGCGTGACAAACAATCGATAATTCGTTCAGATTACGTGAATAGTGTATAATATACATAAAACATTATTTACGTGACCAGTCACTGGGGTGCCTTCCCACTCCCACAAGACGTTGGAAAAGGGTGGGGGCTGCACAAACATTATACTCCCGTGATCTGTCACAGGGGTGCCTTTCCGCCCCCACGAGACGTCGGAAAATGGTAGAGGTTTAACCAACATTATTTCTGTGACCTGAGACAGGGTTGCCTTCCCGCCCCACGAGACATTGGAAAGGGATAGACCTTTAACCACAGTTTTTCCCGTGATCAGTCACAGGGGTACCTTTTCGCCCTCCATGAGACGTTGACAAGTGGTAGGGGTTTGACCAACATTATTTCTGTGAGTCCATGTTTGTAATGAACGCATCGAAATACATTAATATACAAGGCTTTGAAAAATGTTGTGAACCTAACATTTTTCTTTTTAAAAACGTGGTACTTTAAAGTTTTGACCTTAAAAATTGTTTTTTTCTGCGTATAAATTTAAATGGACATATTCGTAATCAGTGAATAAAAAATACATCGCTACACGCTTTTCGGAAATTCACAACCGGGGGCGAAAAAACAGCCGGCAACGATCCGGTCCGATTATTGCCTACTCCCAAAGTGACGTTTTCACTGACATTAACGAATGTTCACTTTTAATATGTATTTCAACTGTTAGGTTGTGTAAGTTTCCAGACAGATTCTGTAAAATTACAATGCGTTATGAATTTGTAGGTGATACTATTCTAACCTCAAATATTCTTGTTCTCATTCAACATGGTACTTATACTACGTTAAGAGCTGTGCAAGTTCCCCGCGTTATCGATTCTCAAATTTCAAGACGTGAGATTACATTGGAAAAAGGAATTTTTAACCATTTCTGTAATTTTACCTGCATCAACAAAATCAACACTCTGAAAGTAGGTCCATTAATTACCTACTCTGAAAGTCACAGATTCACAAGCAGAAACTGTATTTCTACAACGCCTTGCTATAGTGTCAGTCTAAAAATGGTAAAGTTACAATATTGGTTGGAACTTCTGACATGCAAGTGGTATTCATCCCATAATCAAAGTAGTAAAATTGCACCCATTTTTTGTTGGTAATTTTACCATTCTAAGTGGTACCATTTTTTAATTTTTTACAGTGCACTCTTAAAAACTGCTCAAAACTCTGGGCAGATAAGGTATCAAGTGAAGTGGGCGATTGTACTCTACAAGAGTTGTACTATCAAGTATATTCAACGGCCCCCGTTTTTGTCAAATGCCCGCGTTTTGACACATTCTGAAACCAAAAAACAGGTTTTCGTGAATGTGTCTGGCTGTATGCATGCGTGTATGTATGCATATATGTACGTAGATTTTTAGTCTGTATAGCACGATGACTTTCGAAAGAATTGACAGATTGGATTGGGCTTTGGTACACTTCTCAAGTGTCCTAAAATGAAGTTCAAGTTCGTTAGCCAGCCATTTTAGATAAAAATTCAAAAAGTGAGCGCTTTTTCAAAATTATTGAGACCACTTTTTTTCAAATTCAGAAATTCTATGTGCAGATTTCCATAGTGCTCAAGGAGACATTTACAAAATTCCAGAAAACAAACGAAAATGAAGATTGAAAGCCAATCAACGCACGATATGAAAAATAGTCAAGAGAAGAAAAATGTTTCTTTTTGAACACCCTACAATATTGTTTAGAGATTTTTTTAATTTTCTTGAAAAATCCAAAATTCAAATTTGTATCGCACAAAAAATAATGAGAAATAAAAAATTCCATTTTGCGATCAAAATATACAAGATACGAAGAAATGTGAACGGATATAAATTGTTCATTCAGAAAAGAGCTATACATTTTTTAATATTAATTTTTTGATAAGATGCGTAATTTTTGTTTCAATCGTGAAAAATAAGATTAACAGTAAAAGAAAATTGTGAAAAAACAACGCAAGGTACGAAAAAACATAAATAGACAAAAGTTGTTCAACCAAAAACATATAATGTAGAAAATTTTGCATCTTGGACAAAATCAACTGTGAAGCACGAAGTAAGTGATGAGAATGTATTCGTTAAAGCCGAAGGAGCTTTAACAAAAGAGAATTCACAATCACCAAATTACAGTTGCCGATACTTTAACCTTTAATTTTAAAAGTTCTTTGCACAAATGTGAGGGAAATACAAAGACCGAGCGCGTAGCGCGCGGTAAATACATTGTCGAGCGCGAAGCGCGAATACCAACAGTCCCCCGGGCAAAAGAGCATTTAAAAATAATTTTCTTTCCAACAAATTTTTTTAACCAATTTTTTTGTTTCGAATTTTTTTTCACAAAATTTGTTTTCACACCATTTTTTTCCAACAATTTTTTTCGAAGAAATTTTTTTCCACAAAATTTGTTTAACAATTTTTTTTCAAACATTTAAAAAAAAAATTTTTTCCAAACATTTTTTTTTCATTTCTCTTTTCAAAAAAATGTCTTTACTCCACTCTATGCAATACAAAGTTGGTATTTTTCGTTACCTCCTCCTAACAACTTTTTCGGACGGGCGTAGCAAAAAATAGCGTGTGATACACGTGCGCATAGCTGATTGATAACTCGTGTGATTGCATCATTGTCCTGCGGCTTATGCTGCAAAATTCACACTCGCACACAATCACCTATTTTGCGCACTTGTATCGCAAGTAACTATTTGCTGTCAAACTATGCAAGATACGACAAAATATGACTTCACCAAAATTATGCAGCTAAAAAAGATGTACAAATTTGTTATGATTCACTTTTTGATATGACGCGTGGTTTTTGTTATATTCGTAATAAACAGCATTGAAAATAGAAAAATTAAATTTGTAGACGAATAACACAAGCTACGAAAAACATGACACAGATAAAATTTGTTCATCCAAAGAAGAGGTACACATTTTTTATGAATCATGTTTCGATAGGGTACGTAGTTTCTGTTTTATTCGTGAAAATAACATTGACAGTAAAAAAAAAATCAAATTTTTGGAAAAACAATGCAAGGTACGAAAACAGATGAAAGAAAAAAAATTGTGCATTCAAAAAAGAATCACAAACATGTAATACATTTTTTTTGTAAGGATATATTCAAACTGAACAAAATTAACTTCTTTGAAAAACGGACAAGCTAAAATAACATTTTAACTGATAAAATTTGTCGCTTAAATTATATCATTATTCTTCATTTGAAATCCAATACAAATTTAGTAACTTGTATATGAAGAACATATAACATGAAGCACAAAGTGCGCGATGAGTGTATTTCGAAGCGCGACGCGCGACGAACAAATCGCGCGCCGTAAGTGCGCTCAAACTTTTTGTTTCTATCATACGGTGCACAGAACCGATCGTAGAAACTTGAGTAAATAAAGATCCTTTTCAGTCTAAAATAAAAACAAATTTAACAAATCACTTCACATGTAGAGATTTTGATAATTTTATAATATTTGCAAATAAACTTTTTCTTTTCATCGAAGTCGAACACGAAATTCAAAAATATAGAGGAACCAAGCGTAAAAGATGTAAATACGCCTGAGCGCGTAGCGCGAGGTGAATACATAATCAAGCACGAAGCGCGAGATCCAACAATCGCGCGCTCTAGGCGCGCTTAAACTTGCGAGCGAAGCGAACCGCGCGCGATGAGAATGTGCCCGCTAAGCGGGCAGATTTTTTGTTTTTTTTGAAAATGTAAAAGTAATTATCAGCTCATTCGAGACAGTAGCACGGAAATTTAGACTATTAATTAGTATCTTTTGTGGATATTTTATATGTTGAAACATGTCAATACAAATATTACAAAATATTTTTTTTTATAATTATCTAAGGGCGTCTACTCAAATTCTGTAAAAAAATTCTCCAACAATTACAGTTTTTTTTCAAGTTATATATAGATTTTCCAAGGTATAATTTTTTTTTTGAATAATGAGCCACTCAAGTATTAGTTATCGTATTTTTTAGAGCAATTCTGATTCTACATCCCTTCAAAGTATTACATAATACTTTTTTAATATCCATTTTATTATGCATATCCATGAATATGGTTAAGCTTTAATTACCTTAGTTTATTAAAAGTAGTAAAAAAATAGGAATAAATAAGGCGTGGTTAAAAAAAATCTTTATTTCTCCCCCAAAATAGTGGCCCTAAAAATTGTTCCTTTTGGTATCAAAATGTCCCCTGAATATTGGCATTATTGAAAAATATATATTCAGGGATATCTCAAGTCTATTTTTGCACAAAATTGCTCTTTTAATGGCCACCATTCAGGGGGCATTTTGACACGAAATGGAACAATTTTTAGAGGATCAAGCCATTTTAAAAGAAAAAATAAGGATGTTTTCTAAGCCACTATAGTAAGTATACAACAATTAGGCGATTAAATTATGAATAATCTTTTCCTCTGCCCTTATAAGTATATAACTGTGTAGGAACGGTATAATTTTTATATATAACCTGAAATAATGATGTTCCTTAATTTATGAAAGTAACTTTATAGAAGGCCAAGAAATTTCTTAATGGTACAAGCTTTTTAGAAAATTATAATTACTTCTAAAAAAAAATCCAGCTTTCACAGAAAAATGCCTTTGACAGATTGGTCTGTAACCCTCTTGAGCCTGAAAGAAAAATGAGCTTCCTCATTTTTGTTATACAATTCTTTTATCATTTTCATAGCAACTTAAAATTCAGAGCATAATTAGCATATTACTATTTTCAATTAAATAATTTTCTAGTGTCTAAGTTGCGAAGGAGATAATCCTATAACAACATTTTTCGACAAATAACACTATCATTTACTGTATTTTATCTCCCCAATAATCTACATCTGAAGCTTTGTGAACTTATCACTTGCGACCGCTGGACCAGGAACCGGGAAATGACCGGGAATTTTTTGAGACCGGTAAAAACTGAGAAATGACAGTGAATTTATTTTTTCACAGGGAATTTTACAAATTTGTAGAAAAACAATCTATTAAAATACTTTGAATATCACAAATATCATATCACATTATATAATTTAATTTTTAATAAATATTAAATGTTAAGTTCAGTTGTTGAAATTCGTTGAAAATTCAACTTTTACCATTTTTATTATAACGTAAAATAACAATTGAAAATTATCAATTTGAAATTTGAAATAAGGACATTTTAGGTTGTAATTTTTTTTTGAATTGGTAGTATATTTTATATTTTTAAGGTTTTTATGGTGTTAGAAGTACAGTGACCAGACGTCCTTATTTGGCGGAACATGCCCCGCTTTTAGGGCATGTCCCGACACACAAAATTGTCACATAGGTTATAAATCATATCACTACAAGTTATTATTAAATATATTTTTAATGGTGTGGAGAGAAGTAAGTGCATTTTTTAAACACACGACATCAATTTTGTGAAAACTAAATGTTAATTTACCCAAATATTTCGTAAAAATTGAGAGAAACATTTTTTTCAAGTTGCACTGACGTTATCTAACCCTTCATCCCTCTCATTCATTTTAAAAAAGGACTGTCGATTTCTCCAGTAGATTCGTCAATTTTAAGTTCATCACGATTATGAATAAAAGAGTCAATAAAAGTATTAAATATATTTATTGACCCCGTGTGGAAAAATTTCGTGGCAGTCTTGAATCATGCTAAGGCCAGTACAGTTTTTCTCAAGCCTGTCTTTTCACGCAATACTAGCCTGGCGCCACACTGGCGCTGTCTAGTTTTACTACTTATTTGATTCATACCTTTCTGCTGTCTAGTCCCTGTCTTGGCGCTATCTAGGAGTTCGTTATGAATTTGAATATATAAAAATTGTCCAGATTTTAGCTAGTTTCTAGACAGAATCACGTATTGGGCTTGAAAAAAAATTACTGAAGTGAATTCAGAAAATAATAATTTTTGAATAAAAGATTTAGGAAATTACAATACACAATTGCACAAATGCTTAAGCAATAAATAATTATACACTACTACATATATTAGATAGTAAATAATAATTGTTGAAGGTGAAAGAAATCTTAATACGTGAACTGTACTCTTAAGAACGATTTTTGTTCAAGAATGTTTAAAAACATTTTCTTTCGATAGAATTATATTGTGAAGTTATAATAAATTGATATTTAATTCATAATAATCATATGTATAATGCTATGTATAATATTAATGATATTCCAGAAAATCAAATATTATTATTAATGATTTACTTTATTTATTTTAATTATTTATTGGTTGCGTTAATGATAATAAAGCCTCACGTATTAATTATCATTTGAAATAATAAACAATCATTATTTCGTAGGCTAATCGCAAGTAAAATCATACAAACTTTATTTTTTTTAATGATTTATTCACATATCAAGCACTTTGATTGTTTAAAAATTTTTCATGTTCTATTGAAATAAATATTAGGATGTACTGAATTGAAATTCATATCAGACCAAAATGGAAAAAAATTTAACTTTTAGATGGCCGAGGTGTTAAGGTGACGGGACAAAGTTACAACAATATAATAGGAAGTTACCTCAGAAGTTCGGCACCCGGCGTATGTACACGTGATATGCGGAAACTCATTTCTTCATTTTTTCGTGTACAAAAACTTTTTTTATATTTTTAGTTAACTGCGAAATCTATATATTGGACTTTTATGGCATAAAAAATAATTATTTTATTTAATTATTCATTATTTTTTATCAAAATAGCCGATCTGTCTAGAAACTAGTCGATCCGAGCGTAACATCCCAGTCTAGCCACTGAACAGCCTGTGGCACGCCAATGTAGACTCAAGGCGGACTGGACAGAAACAGTGAAGCGCCACGAAATTTTTCCACACGGGACGGTGTGGAAATATAAAATAAGGATATGCATTTCATAAAAATGATAAAATAATGTTGTTTTATTGACCGTAAACAAATAACATTACTGAATTTACTGGAGAAATGGTCAGCCTTTTTCAAAAATGTATGAGAGATGTAGGGTTACGCCGTTACGGTGACGACAGTAATATTTTCCATAGTTTTTTCTCAATTTTGCCACAAGATATCCTAAAATTTAAATATATATTCAACAGAATTGATATCGCGAGTTTAAAAAATGCACATCCTGCCCTCCACAACATGAAAAAATATATTCATTATTTATTTTTAGTGGTTTGTCACATTTGTGACAGTTTTAAAAAATAATGAGGTTGTGTGTGGCCTAGCTGGGGACATCGGTGACACAAAGCTTGTTCGTGTGTGTGGCGAATATGGCGCCTCAGCGATAGGACTTTGAACTATCTGCCAAAAACTTTGTCCAGGTGAAATACATGCCAGCTTTGGGGGGGGGGGGGGGGGCTCAACGTATTTAACAAAAAGAATTCTAACCGAGAATATCTTTAAATTAATAAGTAATTGGATAATTTTTAAATTATGAAACATTTATAAATCTTTAACATTTCAGAAAATATTGAATGATTAATTATTATTGTTCAGATTTCTACAATACTCTGAACAGATTGTAAGGAATCTCCAAAATTGTCACTTTCTAATTTCTCACGCTGAAGCTCAGAGAATGGTCGGCCAATTTGTACGACGTTGTGCAGAGCGCGAAGCACGTTTTTCTGAAAAGGGTAAATTGGCCCTAATAATTTTTGTGACATTCAAAGCACTCGGTTCGAGCCTGGACCTAACGGGACATCGTCATCTGGCGGACATCCTTGCCTAGCCTAATAAAAAAATTATCTAGTTCATGAAGCTAAATACAATTTTAGGTCCTGAAATTAATTACTCTAATAAGAAAAAATCGTGTCATGATGCTAACCTCATATCAGAGTAAGATAAATAATCTTCCGATCCATTACTTTTTATTACTTTCCATTGGTGGTATTTGGCTGTGTTGAACTTTACACTCAAATTAGTGTCTCTCAAAATATTTCCTATACGAGTATACAGGCACTAAAAATAAGAACAGAAATAACGAAGTATTCTCATCGATTCTATTTGAATGATGTTATTCAAACTACTCAACTACTGGGAAATTAGTTACCGATATTTTGTTTGATTTTGAACAACTCTGTGTTGAAAAAATTAATATAAGTTTTCAAGTCAAATTAAAGAAAATTGTCTTGCATTACTAAGGTAAAGGTACCTATCATGAAACGTTTCCCAATTATGAAACAGTAGGACAAATTATTCGATTTATAAATAATTTAGAAGTATATATTTGAGTACAAATTATTATATTAATAAGTATGAAAGTTAGGAATTTCATCTATGTAAAAGGCAATTAAGGTTCTAATAAAGTCTAAAACACTAAAAAATAAATTTAATTATGTAACCTCAAGACTGGGGAAAATTGACTGCCATTTATCCGCGTCAGAAGGCTTGATACCTGTAATTTGTTCTATCCCGTGTATTCACAAATTTCCATCATTTCACATGTGTAACAGATCAAATGACAGTTTGAGGCTTATAGGTTTGAGATTACTGCCCTCTTTCTTTATTCGGATAAAACTTTTTTTATTAGTTAGTTTTTTTATGATGTGTACCTTTCTTAACGCGGTCCGTGTTTATGGAACGGAGAAACATGGGTGTTTCATATCGGCAGACACGTTTTCAACGCTTGCACCTATTTATGGAACAGAGATACGTTTGCAATAAAATGTGATATTTAATATATTAATATAGCTCATTTCATGTTATTATAATATAATACTTGAACTTTAAGTAAAACAAATTAATTTTTAACCAAAATGAACGGATTTTCAACAAAATAGTTGAATTTCCAACCAAAGTCATCAATTTTTGAATAAAATGATAAATCTTCAACTGGAATAATAAAATTTTAAACCAAACAGATAAACTTTCAACTAAAATGGTTAATCTTCAACTGTAATGGTTGAATTTTCAACCAAAAAGATGAATATTCAACCATGAAGATTAATTTTCTACAAAAAAAAATACGAATTTTCAACACAATATATGAATTTGTAACCAAGTTGTTGAATTTGTAACTGAAAATCATAAATTTTCAACCAACAGTTGAATTTTACAACAACAACAAAATAGAGAAGAATTTTCAACGGAAAATAGAATAGTTAAACGTTAAGTCGAAAAAATTAATTTTTAACAAAAAAAAAAAACGGATTTTGAATCAAACAGTTTAATTTTCAACCAATGTGATGAATTTCCATTTAAAATTATGAATCTTCAACTGGAATAGTTGAATTTTATACCAGAAAGGTACGAAAAATTTTCACCAAATATTCCAATTTTCAAATAAAAAAGATCAATCATCAATCAAGCAGTTAAATTTTGGTTTAAAAAAGATACGGTTTTAACCAAATATATTATAGAATAACTAAATTTCCTCTTAAAAAAAACTGATTGCTAAAAAACAAACAAAAAACGATTTTTCAACAAAATAGTTAATTTTTCAACCGGAGTAGTTAAATTTTAAATTAGGGATTAATTTTCAATTAGAATAATGAATCTTTAACAGAAAGAATTGATTTATAACAAAAGAACAATCTAATATAATTGAAATTTAAACCAAAAAAGGTTTTGATTTTGAATAAAAAATAGCCAAATTCAACCGAAAGAGACCATTCTTCAAGAATAGTTGAGTTTTCAATTGAAAAAAAGTTTTCAGTCAACAGAAAAAACAAAACAAAAACTGTCGAATTTTCAAGGAAAAATATGTATTTTCAACCGAGAAGATTAATTTTGTACCAAAAAGAACGTATATTCAATAAAACATAGGAAGTTATTGTTAAGTACAATAAAAGAAAACCAACCAAAAGGGCACTTAGGCTAACATTTCACTTATACTTCACTTTGATCAAGTTTCTTATGTTTTAACTTCGTCCTTCATGGTTTTTTCTTCATTTTCATTCACCTAAATAAAAATGCATTCCCCATAACAGACAATTTTCAGCAAAAATAAAATGTAATTTACTTCGTTCACGAAAACTACCCTTTTATAGGTTAGGTTTGTTAATTTTAACGAAAACTTGTATTCAGTTCATTTATTTCCATGAACGATTGAAATAAAAGTTCATTTTACTATTTAGTCTGATTTAATACAGAAAAGAATATAAAACAAGCCATAATATTTAAAAAAAAAACACATTTGTTTGCTGTTCCATAATAGGGATATGCATTATGGAACACCGGTACAAGAGTCCAAAAGTTGTTTAATGATAGGTACATAAAGGTCGTTCCGCTTTTTCATAAATATAATAACTTTGCTTAGACTAAATTAAACTTTTCAAAGGCGTTTGCATTCAGAAAAGATCAGCGCATTCATTGATATAAACATTTTGAAAATATACTCTACTATCGTTCAAAAATTAATGAAAATCTCAAAATCCCCTAAAAATTTGTTTCGTGATAGGTACCTTTACCATAAAGGTTTTTTAAAGAGATTATATCAATTGCGTTTGGGAGAAATTGATTTTTATGTTAAGAATCTGAAGTACTTACTGCAATACAGTCGGAAGATAATGAATACAGCCACGTGTCTGTGGAATTTGAATTACTTTTCAGGACAACACAAGCTTCATCAAACGCAAGTTCATCGTAGTCGCAATTTTCCAAGTCCATTTTTTTACTTTAGAAGAAGAAACTTATTGAGAAGAGCATCTGGTATTCTGGAAACGATTGGACCATTAGAAAGTTCTAAATGAGGTGAAGGTATTCGCGATACGTAATCACCTCACAATCAGCTCTGTGAAAGCGACACAAACACCTACGTCAATTCTGTCGTGCAAATGGGATAAAGCGTATCTGCAGTTCGGATAAGTTATCTGTCATTTTGAAGAATTTCTAAAATGGGATTCAAAAAGCCCTAATTTTTGTGGTTTTTATGAAAATCCATTATGGATATCGTGTTACGGAATGGATATTCAAGAAACACTATCAGGATCAAGGACATTTGAGGCTACTTCGAAAGATTCGTAAAAGTTACAGAAGGCTGATCGGAACTGCAGATACGCTTTATTTCATTTGCATGGCAGAATTGTATACCATATCCTTAAAATTGTATCGTAAATTATATTTTATCTTACTTAAATCTCATAGTTCATTTTTAAAACTTTTTTTCTCAATTTGAATTCGTTTTTCAGAGTTGTTTACACCTTTTGTTTTTTTCTGTTTTTTGTCCATTAGAACAAGTGACATCACTCTATACATTCAAAAAAAATTGTTCGCTCAATTATTCTTGTATTAAAATTAATACTCACATATGTATTATTTATATGCAGGCACTTATCATTTTCACATATATCGTATTCTTTTTCACACAAATTTCGTATTTTTTTGCACTTTCTTAAATAATAAGAAAAAAATATGTACTCTCTTGGCAGAAGCGACAGACAGACAAGAGATGTTTTCCACGACTATCCTCGCTGTACCTGTCGACTGTCTTTTCACCAACCGGTTTTTTCGACTCTCAACTACTCTTACGGTTGCCAGGAATACTACACCAATATCTATAATAATTAATAAGTATTATCAATATTCATGTCGGCGTTTTTTATGAAAAAAAAGTATTAACGAATAATATTCAATGACATTTATTTTATTGTACACGTAAATTAACAATAAAAACATATATCTTCGAATTTATAAGAAAAGTCCTAAATTTTACAGAAACGAAAATATTCGGTATAGATTTCAATACCTTAAATTTTGTAAAACAGGGTAAGGGAAGAGGAAAGAAAAAAAGTCACATTCAAACTTCTTCATTATTTTTATTTGTTTGACAAGCATTTTAAATAATATAATATTAAAATACATGTCTATTTTAAGATCTATTGGCAGATCATCAGTATTGAATAACAGGATAGATTTGTATAATAAAATTCATCTATACCTTAATCAGCCTTATTGTGCACAGTGATTCTTTGATTTCCATTAACAAACATATTTTCCACGACACAGCAGTAATATATATTCAAATACTCGCAATAATTACTATTATTATGCGAAAAACTGTTAATCTCGCTATTAATCATTCCAGAAAAAAATGTATTAATATATTAAAAAATTAATCCGGTTCAATCCGAACCAAATTTTCAATCTGATTGAATTCGAATAAATCCGAGTTTGGATTGACCTATTAATTCATAGAAAAAGGATTTTAAATCCTTCCGTTTACACACTAATGTGTTTCAACGTTTAAAGTTTTATGAAATAATTTTGAACTATTTATAGTTTGGTAAACGCAGATAATTAATACATTGCTGACGCTTTATATAATGAAAAAAAAGTTGTTAGATGCAAGAGAATACATTTTTTTTTGCAAAGTTACGAATCCTGGAAGGGCAAACAAATTAATCCTCACAAAACTTTTATATGCTTTGTAAGTATAATTTGGAATTCATGTACGATGTTATGTGTTGATGATTAACTAGCTTGTGGAGTACAATTTGTTTACGGAGTACCATTTTAATTAAGTTTCTTCTGCTTTCTCCTGTTTAATATTAAAAACAGTTACATTGTTCAAGAAAATGATCGTAGAGGGTGCCTACATTCCTTAGGGGGGCGCCTGATAGGGTGGGCGCTGGCGGAGTTTCCCGCATCCCAACCTATGGCCAAACCGCCACTGTGCATTCCTAATTAAAGAAATCTGATAAATGTATTTTTAATTTAGTGGACTTGAAAATTGCTCGAATATTTTAATTTTAAAATGTCAAAAAGCGCCATTAGAAAAAAACAAAGGTTTTCTGTAAATATGAACGGTATAATAAACAAATGAAAACCAGGCGGAGATTACGGTATCCGGGTCGACAATCATTTGATGCGATGGAATGAATCTAACATTTTCCAGTGGATATCTCGATTGATTTTCGAGATATTATTATTATTGTACCATTAAGCCCTTTTCCCTTTCGGGGTAGGCGTGACTTGCTCGGTTGGAAAAACTAATGAATAGGAAGATAGGTATAAAGTAGGTCGGTATATGGATACAACGTATATAGGTATATAGGTGTTAGGTATACATGTTTTAGATTGATCTGGAATTCTCGTGTTATTCATTTAAATGATACGTTCATTCCGCAAGACTGCTCCGACCCAGGTTGCTGATCAATCTCTCTAGCGATCACCCCAAGTGAGGAGCCTCACGAAATTGTTATGTATGGTTCCCCACTTGGGCTCATTAGTATCCAAGGTCTTTGTTTCAGGCATCATTCACTCTATTGTCACTCTGCTTAAAAACTATTTGTCGCCACACTTTTCTGTCCTGGCATACTACTCTAGCTTCCTTCACGTCCATGCGCTTTTTCATGCAAGCTCTCGTGTTTCTATGGCTTTTTATGTCTCTTCGGATTAGTGTCTCATTCACAGATTCTAACCATTCTTTCGGCGGTCCACCTCTGGGCATTCTGCCATTTACTTTACCTTTATACACTTGCTTCATCAGTCGTTCGTCTTTCATTCTTTCAAGATGTCTGAACAACCTTAGCTGATTTCTTTCCCATATGTCAACTAGTGTGTCTCCTGTACCAAACTCTATATTTACTGTTAGACTGAGGACTCTCTTTAGAGGAACGCGCGACCGCACGCGTTTTATGAATTCCTAGAATTGCTGGCCCATGCAGTTTCTTAGGGGGCAGGGCGAGAGACTGTTTCGACTCCGTCTCTAAAGGAACGCAATGCACTACTACTCAGTCAAGTAGATTGCGCAACATTATGGAAACGGTTCAGGCGACCCTGAATGTTCACGTTTCGCTGTACGCGCTATATGAACAAGGCTATTCTTAGGCAAACCTCGAGATTGTTCATCTATAGAGAGTCAGGTGTATGTGGACGTCTGCATGAAAAGGGCCCTTATGGTCGATTCCAGTTTAGGAGATATTCGAGTTTTCCTAAGTTGAGGACTATTTAATTAATATATTCCATAAAACATGTTTTTATGATGATGAAATTGTAATTTCGAAATTGGTTCAAAGGTTTTTGGCGCTTCGTCAGGCTTCGTTTTTAGCCCATGTATTCGTTTTGACATGTTTCCTCCTACACGGATGAACTGTTTGATGTAATATTTTAACCACATAATCTCAAGGGCCTAATGTCCAACAAGTTTGTCTCTTTTTTTTTTTAAACGGTCTTTTTTTTCAATCAATCGAAAATGTGCTTCATTTATGCGCCTGGAAAAGAGAAATCCGCCACGCGGAAAGCACCCACAGTGAGCCGAAAACAGGCGCTCCGAATTTGAAGTGCATAGCACGATATTATAGCGTGAAGTTTTTCGACGATACTTGAACCCAGGGGATCGGTCGTAACTCATCCGACCTTCCTTCGGTTACAGCGTGACTCGATTCGAGCCGCTCAAACGAAATTGATAAATATTAGAATACTCAGAAATTGATTTTTAATATGCTGCATTAGGTTCATTACATAACTACGAGACGATTAAAAAAAAATAGAAAAAAAACGGTTAACCCGTTCAATCTCTGTTGGGAGTTTTGGTAATTTTGCATTTAAATGAGATTACCTTCAATATTGAGAATATTTATAAATTTTCCGAAGCCTTTTTTAATTTTTTTTTTTCAAATTACAATATTTTCAAATTTTATCAGCTAATAAAAATTTCATCGATCCATGTTTTGTGCAGTTTTAGATATTGTATCAGTATTCATTGACGGTAGGTGATTTACTTTGGTCCTGATCAAAAGACAAAAGCAGAGTCAAGGTATAGACAGTATTAGCGCTGAAATGCTGAAATACGGTGGCGAGTACATACCTCAGAGGTTGTGCGACTTGATAAATTTATGTTTCGAGACGGGAGAAGTCCCAGACGATTGGAGAAAAGCGATTATCGTACGAATATACAAAAGAAAGGGAGATATTAGCAACTGCAGTAATTACAGAGGTATCAACCTATTAAGTACCGTAAGTAAAATATACTCAAAAATACTTATTCGTAAGGTAATGGAAAATACAGAAGAGAAGGGTGAATGGCAAACTGAGTGACTGGTTCGATATTATGCAAGGCGTGAAACAAGGATGAGTTATGGCTATTTATCATATTCATGGATAAGTGTATAAGAACTACTCTCTTCGATGAAGAAGGTGTTGGCCTCGAAACCATCAAGGTACGTCGGTTAGGTTTCGCAGATGACAAAATTGTTATGGCAGAATCAGTCGAGGACTTGCAAAGAATGTTGAATAAACTTAATACAAGCATGAAAAATATGGGCCTCAAAATTAACGTGAATAAAACGAAAATCATGGTGTTTGAGGGAAAAAGTGAGAAAACAATATGCAACTTTGTCCTAAATGATGAGAGATTAGAACAAGTTGACAAATACCTATATCTAGGTAGTCTATTCACCAACGACGGAAAAATAGATGGGGAGTTAGATATGCGCACAAATAAGGGTAAGCGAGTTATTGGTAGAGCAGGGTCCATGCTCACAAATAAAAACATATAAAAAAAAGCTAAAATGGCCATACATAACTCTATTTTCGTACCGACTGTACTATACGGTAGCGAGACATGGACCTGTCAAGAAAAGGACAGAAGTAAAATCAACGCGATCGGCATGAAACCTCTGCGCATAATATGCGGGAAAACACTAATGGACAAAGTACGAAACGAGACAATCCTCAAAGAATGTGGTACAGGAGAGACAATAGTTGACATATGGGTAGAAATCAGTTAAGATGGTTCGGACATCTTGAAAGAATGAAAGATGAACGTGCCGAAAGAATGGTTAGAATCTGTGAATGAGACGTTAATCCGAAGAGACATAAGAAGCCATAGAAATACAAGAGCTTGCATGAAAAAATGCATGGACGTGAAGGAAGCTAGAGTAGTATGCCAAGACAGAAAAGTATGGCGACAAATAGTTTGTAAACAGAGTGACAATAGAGTGAATGGCGCCTGAAACAAAGACCTTGGATACTAACGGGCCTAAGTGGGGAACCATACACAACAATTTTGTGAGGCTTTTCACTTGGGGTGATCGCTAGAGAGATTGATCAACAACCTGGGTCGGAGCAGTGTTGCGGAATGAACGTGTCATTGAAATAAATAACACGAGAATTCCAGATCAATCTAAAACATATACTGACCTACTTTATACCTATATACATATTTACTATTTTCCAACCGAGCAAGTCATGCCTACCCCAAAAGTGGAGAGGCTTAATGGTATGATAATAATAATTGAATATTCTATTCAGTAACGCGACGCCACCGCGGCTTGCTTCAGAACGCCGATCAGCTTGCTTCAAGCGCCGGCCAACTTGCTTTAAAACCGCGACGAAAATTATTGTCGAAGTCAAGAAAATATATAAATAATTTCCAGGCTATTAAATCTAATTATAGTAGCAACATGTACACATATTGCAATTTTTGCTTGCAAAGTATATTTTTAAGTTGAAATTGCTTGATTTTATCAACACGATCACCTTTGTTCATGAAAATTTGTTGTATGGTATAATTTGTTTGTTTTATAAACAAATGCATAGTTCAGGCGTTTATTGGCAGAAAGTAATAGTTTCTTTTAGTTTAGTTTTTTAGTGATTAAGATTGGAGTTGTATTGACCCTCAGTTAAAGTAATGTTTGGATGTTGATGGAGCCAATGTCACCATCAATGGTGAATAGACCTCTGAGAATATATAGGAATTTAATGGTCATAATTTGAAAGTGACGTTATTAAAAATATGCAGGAAGAGAAAATTACATTCTGGCAAAATATGCCGGATCCGTATACACTACGTTTTTAAAAAATGTGGTTGTCTGCCGCAACTCGAAAGTTGAAATTATAATTTTTTTCTGACTTCCTGACTTTTAGAAGAAAATTAAAATTTTTCAAAATCAATTTTTTTTTTCAGTTGAAAAAAACAAAACAATTTCATCAGACTAGCTGTCTGAAACTTCAACCCAATGGTTTCAAATACAATATGTTTCCAGATTTCTGACATCTCGTAATTCCTGTTCCAATCATTGTCAATGAGTGTAAGTCGAGTAGGTAGATACAAGATACTTAGCTTTGGTTAGAATGCTCAATGATAAGTAGAATCGTCACTACGGTCGGATTTCACTCGAGGCGCAGAGGAAAAGGAATAAGAGGGATTCGTGATTCAGGAACAGTATGAATTAAGTGAAAGGGGATGATGGCAGGAGAGAGGAGCTGGAATTGTGAATAGAAGTAGATGGAGGTGTGAGTCTCGCCCGCAGGATAGTAGATGCGCAAACAAATCGATGTGCAAGTGCTTTTCTGGATTTCACTCCCTTCTCTTACTCCGGTTGTTTCATCCTTATTCGGTGTGAGTGGTTAAAGGAATCGGAAGAGTATTAACTTCGTATCTATTTTCGAGAGAATAATTTCGAATCCGTCTCAATTAGAATTTCTAACGTTTCAGACGTTACACGGCAAAAAAAATTAGGATACAAAATTTAAATAACTTTCAATGTTCAAATATCTCAAGACAGCTATGTGCTTGAAAGGGGTCTTAATCCAAAGTGTGCCAACCTGGGGTTTTCTTGATGGATTTCATTCCTAGGCATCCAATGAGTATTTTAAGGTCAAAACCAAAATCGGCCACCGGGGGCTTTTTGCAAGAAATCAATTTTAGTATTTAGATTTGCAGAACTGGGGGTTTGCGTCTCGCGTGGAAAAAAATCGTAGCGCTGTACTGTCTCTGTCTAGTCCGCCTTGTGACGACACTGGCGCGACAAGCTGACTGTCCAGTGGTTAGACTGGGATGTAACGCTCGGATCGACTAGTTTTTACACAGATCGGCTATTCTGATAAAAAATAACTAATAATTAATTAATATAATTCTGTTTTATGTCATTAAAGTCCAACATATACATTTTGCAGTTAATTAAGAATATAAAAAAAGTTTTTGTACAAACAAAACATCTAAAAGTTAATTTTCTCATTATTTTCGGATATGAATTTCAATTAATTATATCTTAATATTTATTTCAATAAAATATGATCAATTTTTAAACAATAAAAGTGCTTGAGGTATGTATAAATCATTGAAAAACTAATATTTGTATGATTTGACTTGCGATTAGGCTACGAAATAATGAGTGTTTATTATTTCCAATAATTAAGACGTTAGGCTCAATTATCATTTACATAATCAATAAATAATTAACAAAATTAAATATACCTTCAACAATTATTGTTTTCGATCTTAAATATGTAATAGTGAATACAATTAAGTGGCCTAAATGAAGTAGTTGAATGCTCGTCCCTGTGGATATTTGGATTCTGTGGGTTTTCGGACTGCTGATTACAAATATGTTGTCAGTCGTCCAAATGAACAATTTGCGAGCCTAGGATTTTCTTAAAGTGTTTGATTTTTTGGCATCCCTGGAAAACGCTGATACCCACATAGCAAATTTTTTAAAAAAACCAGGTCTGTCCCAAGTTTAGATCTATATTTTTCCCAAAAAAAACCTAGGACAGACCTGGGTTTTTCGGGAAGTGTGCTATGTGGGATAGTGACTTTAAAATTAAAATTTATAATTTTATAAATTAAATTGAATTAAAAATTTATAAATTAAAGTAAAATTAAAAATCACTTGAAACTTTTTTAGGCTTTCGAAAATGTCTTGACATATTTTGAAATACTCAAGAAGTTCTCAAATCCTTTACATTTTTTTGAAATTCCTTTGAATTATTGAAATCTCTTAGAAATGCCTGGAGTCTTTTCAAATTCCTTAGATACTTATTCGAAATATTTCAAAATTACTTGAAAGTTGAAACTTTTTAAAGCTTTCGAAAATAACTTGGAGTCTTCTGAAATACTCAAAAATATTTCAAATCCTCTGAAATCAATTAAAATACTGAAGTTAATTGAAAACTCCTTGATATCTTTCAGAATAATCTAAAGATTTTCAAATCCTTGAACATTTTTTTGAATTCCTTAAAACTCGAAATTTTTTTTGAAATACCTTGAAATATTTTGGAACACTTTAAAATATTTAAAATCCTCTGAAATCAATTGAAAATTCCTTTGATTTTTGAAGTTTTCTTAATCTCTTTGAAATCAAATGAAAAATTAAAAAACAGCCAAAAATATTTCAAATTCTTTGAAATTCCTTCAAATTACTGAAAGAAAAGAATTTATTGGAGTCATTAGGAATTTCCCAAAATATTTCAAGACCTTTAACACTTCAGAAATCGCTAAAAATATTTGAAACCTTTTGAATCTTAACGGAATCTTTTAAATTATTTGAGAATATTTCAAATCATCTGAAATCAATTCAATTACTGAAATCAAATGAAAAGCCCTTGGAATCTTAAAGAAAACTCTAAGAATTTTCGAATCCTCTAATTTTGTCGAAATTCCTTCAAATTGTTGATGTTTCTTGGAAATACCTTGGATCCATTAAAATTTCTTCAAACCATTAAAATAAAAAAAATCCTTGGAATCTTCTGAAATCTTCTGAAATTCTGTAAAATATTTTATTAAAATATATATTCAGTTGACATTTTTTTAAATTACTTGATTTTTTTTCAATCCTCTAAAATCCGATTAAATTACTCAAATCAATTGAAAATTCCTTAGAATCTGTTTAAATTCCGTAAAACATTTCAAATCCTTCAAAATCTTTCGAAATCCATTAAAATTATTTGAATCTCTTGAAAATGCCTTGGATTCTTCCAAAACAGTATATAGTATTTCCAATCCTTTGAAATTTCTTTAAATTATTGAAATAAATACAAAATTACTTAGAATCTTTAAACATTCCGTGAAATCTTTCAAGTTCTTCGAAATCTTTAAAATCTTTCAAAACTTTTTAAAACTTTCGGACATGACTCAGAATAATTTAAAAACATCTGATATCAATTGAATTACTGAAATCAACTGGAAATTCCTTAGAGTCTTATAAAATACTCTGAACGTTTTCGAACATTCAATTTTTTTTTACTCTCTTAAAATTTTATAAAGGTTTCGGAAATACCTTGAAATTTTTCTAAATACTCTAAAATATCTCAAATTTAAATCTCAATCTTTTGAGAATGCCTTACATTCTTTTGAAATTATATAAAACTCTCCTAATCCGTTAAAATCCTTCCAAATTTTTGAAAAAAATACCTGCCAAATTCCTTAAAATATGTCAAGTTCTTTTAAATCACTTTAAACTTTTTACAACTCTTGGAAATTCCTTACAATCTTTTGAAATTTCCTAAAGATTTAGTTTAAATATGTTAAAATTACTCGAGACGTCTGAAAGCTTCCGAAAATTCCTTGCACGTATGTATGTGTATTTAATCTCTCCCTTTTACGGGTTTGAGGACCTCCGCTCCCTGTACTTATATCTACGTTTCATCCTTATTCTAACTTAACCGCTGCTTATATTCTAATGTTCATTTTTAGAATTATTCCAAATTATTCTAACAATGAGCGACCTTCCAGGGCTTCCGTTTTCTCTCACCATAAAATACGTTTTTAACGATTTAGAAATTTAAAATATTTGCTAGTTACTTCCTTTTACACAGGATTACCCGTTTGGCTCTACCCTGTTCCCTTGCTTTCTCTTACTTCTTCCAGTTTCTTCATCTACATCATTCCCTGTCCATTGCCATCCAAAATCCATCTTACAAACGCATCCACACTCAACTGTCCATCTTCCTCTCCTTTACACCTCTCTAACACATGTGGCCATGACTTCATTTTGTATCCACGTACTCTGCACAGATTCTCCTCGTCATCCATCCAATATCTGTAAGCTCTCACTCCTTCTCCCATTATAAGCCGTACCACCTTATTCCATTTGTCTTCCTTTTTTATTTGTTGAAAATATTCTGTTTCTGTAAACCCTTTTACCATTATATACCATTTATTGTACCTCGAATCCATAATAATTGTCTATTTCTCTTCTCATTTTCTTACTAATAGCTCTAACTTTATGTCTTGCCGCTACAGTACCCCTTTTTGTGTATCACAAACCCTCCTCATTTTTCTCCTTTCTTCCTCTCATTTCAAATTTCCCAAATTGCCTCTCGTCTCCTTGTTCCGAACTTCGTTCAAGCATACTTGTGCTATTCTGCTCCCCACTCACCTTTTCAGCTTCTCTGCAAATCTCCAGGCTCTCTAAATTTGTGTAGTTACCATTTTTTCCCTTCCCAGTTCTTCCCTTAACATGTATCCTCGGCAAATCCAACTAAGCCCCATCGCCTATCTCAGAAATCGCTCATGCATGCTTTCCGCTTTCCTATGTTCCTTCCATCCCCAGACCTCCACTCCATAGCAGAACACTGCCCAAACCAACGCATTAAACAACCAAACCCTCATTCTGCAGTCGTCATTGAATCTACTCTTTCCTATACCCCATATTTGGCCCATTACTTTACTCGCGCATTCGATTCTTTTCCTCACCTGCACCCCGTTTCCCCCTCCTGCCTCAAACTAAGAACCTAAGTAACAGAACTCCTCCAAACTTTCCACTGTTTGTCCGTTCATCTTCCAAACGTAATCTATTTTGGTTTTTCTATTTCTGAAGCACATCACCTTGGTCTTCCCTACGTTCACCGCCAGTTCTTTTGTTCCCACATACTCTTCGAAAATTCTTATCATTAGGTTCATTCCCTTCTCATCGTCTGCTAATAAAACTACGTTCTCCGCGTAGGCTAAAAAGTATAGCTTGCTATTACCCAAAATCGTCCCCCCTTTCCCTTTCTCCTTTAGCTTCTCTTCTAAGTCTGCCAGCAGCATATTAAAAAGCAGCGGACTCAACGGGCACCCTTGCCTAAGACCTCTTCGTGTCCAAAAATCCTCCCCTTCCCCCTATCTTTACCCTAATTCTGGTTTCAGTAAGAATTTGCTTCATCCTCTCCACCAACCCTTTCTCTATTCCCCTCTCTGTCATTGCCTGCCAAAGGGATAAGGGCCAACTTTGCACATGCCCAACTGTGCACGTCGGTGGCCAAACGGACAACTGTACACGCCGTTGGTCAGACGGACAACTGTGCACGTACAAAGTCGTCACTTGGACAGCTGTTCACTTGCATAGTTATCCAGGTGACAACGGTGCCCTGGCGGACCGGCCGAACGCAAACATTACGCTACAGCGTAACGGTAAAGTAATGGTAAAGTAATGCTAAAGTAATATGGCATTATAATTAATAAAGGAAACAAAATTAATATGTAAATTGTTGCAATTATAATAAAACGTTAAAATCTACATTAAATGGCCATGCCGTAATTGCAACAAGTTGCTTTCTCAGCGTTAAAAAATAAAAAAACAAAGTGGCTGTCATTCAAGTCGGGTCCCTGCAGACTGGCAACCCACTTAAAGCCACGTTAGCGGGTTGCCAGTATGCAGGGGCCCAACTGCAATGACGGTCACTATGTTTTTTTTATTTTTTAATGCTGCAAAAGCAACTTGTTGCAATTGCGGCATGACCGTTGAACGTAAATTTCAACGTTTTATTATAATTGCAACAGTTTACATATTAATTTTGTTTCCTTTATTAATTATAATGCCATATTACTTTACCATTACTTTAGCATTACTTTACCGTTACGCTGTAGCGCAGGGGTCATCAGCGAGGGGAAATTTCTCGAGTCCAGCTCCGTTAACACGTGTGGACCGCTCGCTGCGGCTCTCCCACCAAGAGTTTACACTCCACTCTAAGGGTTCGGGGTGGTGGTAAATTCTGACGTCAT
>CAKNXH010060479.1:27286-79134 GCA_932178445.1 Andricus quercusramuli
TTCTCGAGTCCAGCTCCGTTAACACGTGTGGACCGCTCGCTGCGGCTCTCCCACCAAGAGTTTACACTCCACTCTAAGGGTTCGGGGTGGTGGTAAATTCTATTGTATGACGTCAGAATTTACCACCACCCCGAACCCTTAGAGTAGAGTGGAGACTCTTGGTGGGATAGCCGCAGCGAGCGGTCCACACGTGTTAACGGAGCTGGACTCGAGAAATTTCCCCTCGCTGATGACCCCTGCTGTAGCGTAATGTTTGCGTTCGGCCGGTCCGCCAGGGTGCACGTTGAAATTTAGACGTGCACAGTTGTCCAAGTGACAACTGTACACGTCGAAATTTCGACGTGCATAGGCGAGCGAATGTGTACTTGTTCGTGCACAGACGTCAGTTTGCTCACTGTGTACGTGCACATATATCACTTGCCCAACTGTGCACGTGCACAGATGTCACTTGCCCAACTGTGGACGTGCACAGATGTCCCTTGCCCAATTGTGCACGTGCAAAAATGTCACTTGCCCCACTGTGTACGTGTACAGATGTAACTTGTCTAACTGTGCACGTGCACAGACGTCACTTGCCCAACTGTGCACGTTTATTTCCTTACTTAAGGGTTGTACGAGGGTGATCCTTTATATCTACGTATAATAAATTGTTAACAGTATATTTATTCAATCCTGTTGGAATGGAGCGTACCAACTTTCTTGAAGTTAGTTTAGAAATATTTCAAATACTATTTTGATGAAATTATTCCTTTCAAATTATTATAGATATATGAAAATCTTTTTTCGTTCGACCCCCCTTAAAAACGCGCCATCGCTTGCACGTCAAGCAGGCGTAATGTGGCTGCTTTCAGCCCAGTGACGTTCGGACATGCGCACTCCGCCTCCGGGCCGACATGAAACTTTACGCTCGCTATATAAAACTTCAAGCCCGCTACACACACACACACATTTGGAAGGAATGTTTTCATAAAAATAGCCTTTGAAGTATCTTCAAGCAAACTTCAAAAAAGTTAGCACACTCCATTCCACCAGGATTGAATAATTTTGACTGTTAAAAATTTATTGTACGTAGATACAAAGGATCACCCTCGTATAAACCCTTAAGTAAGGACATCAACGTGCACAGTTGGGCAAGTGAGATCTGTGCACGAGCACAGTTGGACAAGGGCCATCTGTGCACGTTCACAGTTGGGCAAGTGACATCTGTGCACGTGCACAGTTAGGAAAGTGGCATCTGTGCACGGTGAAGTGCACATGATTCCATCTGTGCACGTCGAAATTTCGACGTATACACTTGTACAAGTACCATCTGTGCACATCTAAATTGCGACGTGCACAGTTGTCCAAGTACAATATGTGCACATGCACAGTTGTCCAAGTACCATCTGTGCACGTGCACAGTTGTCCAAGTGACAACTGTACACGTCGAAATTTCGACGTGCACAGATGGGCTCCTGTAGTCATGGACGTGCACAGTTGTTCGTCCGACCATCGAAGTGCACAAATGGGCAAGTGCAAAGTTGCTAGGCGCAAAATTGTCCGTCACCCCCTGCTATAGCACTTTTCTATTCACTGAGTCGAAAGCTGCTTTAAAATCTACGAAAAAGGCGACTACTTTTTCTCCCCAGGTTTCTTTTAGCCAAGTAGTTGAATACGTAAATGTTATCTATTGCCCCCAACCCTTTTCTAAATCCCATCTGATTGTGTGGGATACTTTGTTTCTCTTCTATCTGACTCTCTAACCTATTTCTTAGAATTTCTGCATATATTTTATAACCCACTGGCATGAGAGTGATCCCTCTGTACCCATCTACCCTCTTACCCACCCCTTTCTTGAAAAGCGGTACCACCAGCCCTGTCATCAACTCCTCCTGCCACCCTTCTCCTTTCCAGACCTTGTTGCAGATCTTCCACATCCCTTCCCTAATCCCTTCTCCTCCATACTTTATCGCTTCGTTCTCCATACCATCCTCTCCTGTAGCCTTGTAATTTTTCAAGATATTTTAAAATATTTCAAATACTTTTAAATCAATTAAGTTACTAAAATCAGTTGAAAATTCCTTGAAGCCTGTTAAAATATCCTGAAATATTTCAAACCCTCCAAAATCTTTTGGAATTTCAAATGCCTTGAATTCTTTTCGAATGCCCTAGAATATGCCCAGTCCTTTGATGTTCCTTCAAATTATTACAATAAATAACAAATTCCTTGAAATAATCTTCTGAAATTCATTGAAATATTTCCCTACAATATAGATCAATCTGAAATCTTTCTAAATCAATTGAAAACTCCTCAAAATTTTTCATAATATCTCAAAATATTTCATATTCTTCAAAATTTTGCGAAATTCCTTATAATTGTTTCAAGTTCTTGAAAGTTCTTGGATTTGAAAAAAATACCCTAGTCTTCAAACTTTTTTGAAATCCCTCCAAATTATCAAAATCAATTCCTTAAAGTATTGGCGATTTAAAAGAAAATAGGAGTGTCCCTCAAGAGCGTAAAAATGCCTAGTTTGAACGTCTTCCTGAATTATAAAATGTTTGATCTATCGATATGCACTAATCTCTGACATTCGTCAATTAAAAAAAAAATAATAATTATTCGAATATGTCACTATAAGGAAATGGAAATTTTAATCCTATAGGTAAAGTGGAACCGAAACGTACATCAGTTTCACAAATGATATTCAATACGATAACTATAATTGTATTATAATAGAAATTACAGCTAAGAGTGTAAAAATAATGAATTTGACAATTTCTTGCTTGCGTGAAAAGTTTGAAAACAGACTACCATAACAATTGAGGTTACGGTTCCTTACTCACCATATACATATATATATTTCTTGTATTTCACCTTTTACAGTCTTTGCAATGCAAGGTAACAGTAGCGCGCCATGATGCTATACTCTTCTCTTTACTCAGCATATTTATTTATTTCATCATTCATTCATATTGTATAGAAACACGCGGATCACTTTACTAAATACCACGAAGGATTGGTAAGGAGTGGTATCAGCCTATGTGTTTGGTGAGCAGAGGTAGGACGAGCGACGTTCCAGAATTTGTCAATGCTTGCCACGAATAAAAACTTGAGAGCAAGATCGCGCACATGCGCAGAGCTGTTTTCGCAGTCACGTGCTATACATCTACTTCACTATGTTATATGTTGACATCTCGATGCATATGTAGGTTACGTTCGTTTGTTTATGTTCGTTCAATACATAAATTCAAAACTTCTAACGCGTGTTGACATCGTTGACATGGCAACCGCCAGTGCACATGTGCACGATCTTGCTCTTCAGTTTTCATTCGTGGCAAGCATTAACGAATTTTTGGACGACGCTCGTCCCACTCCCCACTTACAGGGATACTACTCCTTACTATTCCTGCCTGTAAGTACGAAGACACACGTTGTCGTATTATCAAACTCGACCTAATATTCGATTCGATTACTATTTCCAACAATAATCCCGAAAGACATGCGCATGCTTCGATTGAATGGCACTCATTGGCTCTAGTTTGCGTACGTATTCAAAATTCAAATGCAGATGCGCACTGTAGCTAATGAACGTCACTATAATCCAAGCAAGCGCAAATCAATCACTGAGAAAAACGGATTATACCCGGTTATGAGAAATATGTTACCGGATATAATCTTGGACTATTAACTATGGGACAGCGATCCAGATTATTAGAACTACAATCTATAGATATTAAGAAAGAAGGTATTTTTTGAATAGAAACTCCCTTTTTTTACATCTGCAATCGATAGAGCGGAAAATTCTACGTCCAGATACGTACCCACGTCATAGGTCAATTGTAACGTTCAAGGTCAATTAGAGGTTATTTGAAATAAACAAAATTTTCCATGAGATCAGTGCAATTCGTGAAGTATTTTTCAACGGTATATTCAATGGTGACCTTCATTTTAAATTTGAAGTTGACCTTCATGGCCTTTTGAAGGTCAACTTTGTTTTTTGAAGTGGAAACCCCCTTTTTTTACATCTGAAATCGATAGAGCGGAAAATTCTACGTTCAGATACGAACCCAAGTCATAGGTCAATTATAACGTTCCAGGTCAGTTAAAGGTTATTTGAAATTAACAACGTTTCCAAGAGGTGAGTGTAATTCCTGAAGTAAATTTCAACGAGAAATTCATTGGTGAGCTCTGTATTGATATTGGCTACAGCGTTTTGAATATTGTAAAATCATTATAGGAAATTTTTCATTAAAAGTTCCAGGAGTTCGGGTGAGAGTTCTGTTCCTCCCCAAAGAGTTATATCGAAAAGTCCTATACGGTTTTTGGATACCTACGTCAATACCTAAGGCGATACCATAAGTCTTATACTGTTTTTCTATCTCCATACGAATATTACGAATCGAAACTAAATGTACGTATTACGAGTTCATACTTGCTTCCTTTCGCTGAAAGATTATTATGGCGCAAGCTAAACTTTCGGAACGAGAGAGGGTATCTGTATTAATGATGCGTAGTTGGGGAGATCGAGTTCGATCTTATGATCAAGTTCGTTTGCTTTTTAATCGCACTCTTCGTAATGGAGAAGGGTTAAATCCTGTCTCAAAATCAACAATTGAAGGAACTGTAAGGCGCTTTATGAATCATGGATCTATCAAGGACCTTCAGAGAACTGGTCGGCCAAAATCTGCAGGATCTGAGGAGATGCAGATAGATATATCCCAAGCATTTGTTGAAAACCCACACCTTAGTTTACGTCGAGCTAGTGATGAGTGTGACGTTGCTCCTGAGACAGTGCGAAATATTTCAAAAAGCATTAATTTCCATCCTTACAAAGTTCATCTGATACAAGAGCTCAATGAAGACGATCCTGATCGTCGGGTTGAATTTTGTGAAATTATGATGGACAGAATTGATAGAGATCCTCTTTTCTTGTACAATACAGTATTTCGAGATGAAGCTACCTTCACTTTAAAAGGTGAAGTAAACAGGCAAAATTGTAGATATTGGTCCGACACAAATCCTGATCGGATGTTGGAGAGTCACACACAATATCCACAAAAGATTAATGTTTGGGCCGGTATCTTGAATGATACATTGATAGGCCCTTTCTTCATCGATGGTAATCTCAATGCCCGTGCATATGAAGAGCTTCTCAGAAACCAAATTGTACCAAGAATAAGGAAGATTACAGGCGATAATTTTCAAAATATTTGGTTCCAGCAGGACGGAGCAGCGGCTCATTACGGTAGGGTGGTTCGAGCATATTTGGATATTCAGTTCCCTCAAAGGTGGATTGGAAGAAAGGGTGAAATCGAGTGGCCTGCTAGATCTCCTGATCTGACGCCTCTTGACTATTTTCTTTGGGGTTATTAAAAGAGGAAAGTATACTCAACGGAACCCCAAAGCTTAGAAGAATTGCAGAATCGGATTCTGCAAGAGGCTACTTTGATTGATAGGGAGATGATTCGTAATGCTGTAACTCATTTTTACAATCGCATAGCTTTTTGTCAAGAAGCTCAAGGTTTTCAGATCGAACATCTTCACTGAAGCGTGAGAGGCAAGGGGACTCACGCTAATCAAGCACCCTAAAGGGAACAGAATTTACTACGTCCACGTCGTTGTTCCTGGGTAATGCTAAACATAAACGTAAACTGCTTGGAAAAAACCTTGAAAAAACCTTCAAGATCATCACCAAGATTAATACAGAGCTCACCAATGAATTTCTCGTTGAAATTTACTTCAGGAATTACACTGACCTCTTGGAAAACTTTGTTAATTTCAAATAACATTTAACGGACCTGGAAAGTTACAATTGACCTATGACTTGGGTACGTACTTGAACGTAGTATTTTTCGCTCTATCCATTGCAGATGTGAAAAAAGAGGGTTTCCATAAAAAAAAAAAAAATTTACTTTCAAAAAGCCATGAAGGTCAACTTCATGGTCAAAATGAAGGTCACCTTTGAATTCCCCGTTGAAAAGTACTTCAGGAATTGCACTCACCTCTTGGAAAACTTTGTTTATTTCAAATAACCTCTAATTGACCTTGAACGTTACAATTGACCTATGACTTGCGTACGTATCTGAACGTAGAATTTTCCGCTCTATCGATTGAAGATGTAAAAAGGAGGTTTCTATAAAAAACAAAGTTGACCTTCAAAAAGCCATGAAGTTCAACTTCAAGGTCAAAATGTAGGTCACCATTGAATTCCCCGTTGAAATGTACTTCAGGAATTGCACTGACCTGAGTTGGGAAACTTTGTTCATTTGAAATAACCTTCAATTGACCTTGAACGTTACAATTGACCTATGACTTGGGTGCGTACCTGAACGTAGAATTTTCCGCTCTTCCGATTACAGATGTAAAAAAGGGAGTTTCTATTTTAAAAAACAAAGTTGACCTTCAAAATGTCATCAAGGTCAACTTCAAGGTCAAAATGAAGGTCAAAATTGAAATTTTCCGTTGAAATTTACTACCGGAATTGCACTGATCTGTTGGAAAACTTTGGTAATTTCAAATAACCTTTAATTGACCTTGAGCGTTACAATTGACCTATGACTTGGGTACGTTTCTGAACGTAGAATTTTCCGCTCTATCGATTACAGATGTAAAAAAGGGGGTTTCCATTTAGAAAGCAAAGTTGACCTTCAAAAAGCCATGAAGGTCAACTTGAAGGTCAAAATGAAGGTCACCATTGAATTCCTCGTTGAAATTTACTTCAGGAATGACCTTCACTATTTTGAAAAATATTCTACCTGAGGAAATATCCAACCGTCCCGGGACTTTTTAGACACCCTGTAAAAAAGTATACTTTCAAGAGCAGCAAGAAAAATATATTCTTACGAAGTATGGAAATCCAGGAAGCAGTTTCTTTCTTTCGAACAGTGTAAACGTGTGCTCCTGCTCCACTTAATAGAAGAAAATAAAGTTTTGCTTTTTCTACAAAAATATTAGCCAACAAAGTTAAAATATACGGCTCCTCTCAGCTGAAACTTCTAATACGATAATCCTAATTTATTATTAGAAAAGCAAATGTAAAGAACGTTTCTACCAACTGGAAAATTTTGTGTCCTCAATATTCAAAATCCACAGTTATTTTATAAAATAGCACAATCATCTCAAAACTTAAAAGTTAATTCTTCATTTTTCTATAACGCAAACTTAAATTTCTTATAGATCACTTCATAAAACCCTCCAATCTTTTTTTCTTTTTCTTAGTATAATGTGCAGCAGATGGGTGTACGGAAAAAAGAACCAAATTTTTGATGCGGATAATTTTTAAGTGTGTAAAATTGCATTTTTCATCTCAAGACAAAAAAAGATACAATTAAGTTGACATGGTAACCACAACCATATTGAATATAGTAGGTAAATCTTACCAAGTGAAGGTAATTTTTGTTGAAGATAAAGTTGACTTCAAGACATGGGTGAAGATTACATTTTGTTTCGTTTTTTTCTGTGTAGGCTGCATTCTCAATCAAAATTCCTTTTAGCAACATCTATCGACATCCAGAGCATTCGAAAGTCTGTCTTGATAATGAATTCGTAGGCTTTTAATGGAGCAGAGACACAAAAACTTTCTATATTTGACTAGAAATTGAAAAAAAATCGATAGATTTGCGATATTTTGAGAAAGTGGAAGAATGTTAAACCTCTATATCGTATTAGACATCACATTATTATTTCTATTAATATCGATTTCAAAATGTCTGTCCTTTTACAGCTAGAAAACTTATGTGAGAGGTTCCCTCGAGAATTCACCTAGCTTTGATCGGGCTGCAGTTTCACGTGAAACATTCCGTCTCTGGAATTGAGTTTGACAATCAAATAATTAACTAGGTTATAATTACGCTGACTGCCATTAATTATGCATTCGTGTCAGACTCGTCGTACATGCAGACGCGAGCCATTCGGCTGTCCCAGTCTTTGAAACTACGCCCAGCGTCGTGTCGCGACTCGGGTGCATTTCGAGTTGATCCCGAGATCTCCAAGGAAGATGTGAATGTAAGAGGTGGGATGGGCTCTCACGGGGGAAAGAGGAGAGTCGACAAGACTCAGAAGCGGATCCACTGGGCTATGAGTTCCAGCCGAGTTTCCGAGTGAGTTATGTCTCCTCCACGAACCCCATCCACCAAGGAATCCTTATTCAATTTAGCGTACCTCACCAACATCCACTAATTCCTTTGTACAAACGGATTAAGATTCAAATCTGCTGCAAAAAATTGCGTTTTCTGTTTCAGAAACGGGATTGATGGCAAAAGGAAAAAAATGTTGTGAATAAAATAAATTAGGATGCGTATGAAAAAAGAATCAGAGGCGAAACAGTTCAGGAAATTAAACGGGAGGGTGTAATAAACAAATTAGAAGACAAGCAAGAAAATAAAGAGAAATAAATACCAGAATGAGAAAAAATACGTGAAACCTTCCGCAGCGAGTTGAAAATGGGGATTCTATAGATCTGTTTCTGTTTTGGCCTTTTTTTCTTCTATTTCTACCTTTGCTCTGCTCTTTGCTTCTGTTTCTGTTTATGCCCTTGTATCCGTATCGTCTTTATATCCGTCTCCGTAACTGATTCTGTCCCTACGTATAAGAAATGAAAAGAATTTCCGTGATGTAATTATTCTTGATTTAACATCTGGGAATAACAATTTAGAATTTGTGAGGAATAACTATTATATAAATTTTTCAACTTCGAATAATCAACATATTAATTAAATTCTACATACTTTGTCATCACTAATGTAAATTTGCAATTTATCAGTATCTTATTTATAGATTTGCTAATTTAGCATCTTTCCTCACAAATACGTATTTAATTCCATCATCATATAATTTATATTACAGGTCCTAATTATTTTAAAATGAGGACTATAGTTATATCGAGAATGACTATTTTAATACATTTTTTGAGAGAAAAAAATTTTCTTCGATTTCACCTAACTGTTTATATTTCAAAATATTAACCGACTATCTGCAAAATATTAAAGGTATTATAATTTACTATTCTGTTATTTATGTTTTATATATTTCCTTAAATAAAAAGTATATGTATCTAGTTATTCAATTTTTATAACAGATAATCTGATGAGGGAATCGGTCTGATTCCGAAATGTAATTTTTGTGTACAATAATTGTAATAAATGGTCTGGAAGAAGTCGATTAAATAAGGTTTTTCCTTAAAAATTCTGATTCTGTCCATGTTTTCTATTTCTAAATATGTTATCAGGTCCTGTCTTTGTATTCATCTTGATCTTTATCACTATCTCCGATAGTCATTCTGTTCCCGTTTTTTGTATTTTACCATTGTTGTTGTTTGGGTGAAACTCCGTATTTATCTCTGGCTCTGTCACCGATTCTAGATCTGTCTCTGCATATATTTCTGGTCCTGTTTCAGATTTTTTCTTTGCCTTCATCCACGCAATTCTTCTGTCTTTATTTCTGCCTCTGTTTCAGATATCTGCTTGTGTCATCTTATTCGTCTCTCTTCTCATCTACATTTTTTATACTGATTCTTTTTGGGTTTTTTTTTTCTGTCCTTGTTTATGTCTTCATCCCTTTTTTGTCTTCGTAACTGTCTTCGCCTCTTCTTCTGTCTGTTTCTGTACTTTCCGTTTGTTTTTCTGTTTATGTTTCTGTCTAAGTTCCTGTCTTTATATCTGCCCCCGTCAATACATCTGTCTCTTTTTCCAATATCTGTTACTATCTTTGTATCTGCCTAATACACTAAAGTTTTGTCTGCTTTTGCCTTTTTTCTATCTCGGTCTCTGTTTCACGAGATTTGACACACAGAAGTCAGTTTTCAGTTGACAAAATATTTCCGCTGGATTCAAGCCCTCAACTTCCTAAAAAAATACGATGTGCTACTTCTTATAGGTTTAAAGTTATAATGTCAAAAAAAAAAAACACTTTTCATTTAAAAACCAGCTTCTTCTGAAATAGCTTGTTTTCCTTGCTTCATATGCCAAAATAAACTGGCAAAAATTTTTTTTCAGACAATACAAAGCAAGTAAAATGAGGTATTTTTTAAAGAGCTGAATTTCCCATTAAAACTGTTTTTCTTTGAGGCGTTATGAATTTAAAAAGCTGGAATATTGCTTTTCCTTCTGATGACTCGGAAATTGAGTATTTCTTAGTCTAAATGCGAGAGGAAAACATTTTTCGACTAAAAACTGACTTTTCAAGATCATATGCCCTAATTCATAGAGGCAAAACTTCTATTGAAAAAAGCCCTATTTTCAGAATTTTTAAAGGTGACAGAACACACGACATTGAACACATAGATCATATTTCGAAATGAAGAATGAAAGCATTTCAGCAAACAAGGCTTCTCGTTTTTTATGGGCTTCTGTAAAAATATGCTCAAAAAGTTTTTTTCATATTAGGCTTAAAATACTTGAAAGGCATCCCCAAAATAAAATCAGAAATAAAACGGAATGTGTCAGCGCTTTTAAGTGAAAACTTTAGTTTAGGTGTGCCAAGTCAACCGTGAAAGGCTTTCTTTTGGATTTTTTAATTTGTCCTTTCAGTGATACATATCTCACGGTCATTTTAACATCGAGGTGAACATCATCTCTCCCCTTCTGGAGTATGTTTCATAGAAAGATATAACTTTTTGTTTAAAACATCAATTCAATAAACTTCCTTTCTATGGTTTGAGTAATTAGTCAATGATGTTTAGTGGGCGTTTTTGCAATGATTCAGGGGTTTGATCGATGGACTGGTGTGTCTTCAACAAGGACCGTTAATTGGAACAGAAGGTTGTAGGTAATCAAAGCCCTTTCAAAGGAAGCATTGGCATTGTGGGGAAATTCCCCTCCATGCAGACCATGTCATGCGTGTAATATATTATGTTCGTCAATAAGCACTAATATTCATAGTCTTGATTTATTGCTAATTAAACTGAGAGCTGTTTGAAAAGGTGCGCTAGGTTCAAAATTAGGGCGGAGCATTGAGAAGGTTATTGATTACTACTTTCATTCGTGAAGGTGAGAAGCGATAAGCGAGAGAAAATTTCAAATAACTAGCGGCTATCGAACTTTGTTAATTAAAAGTTATTTACTCTTCGACTAAGACAGTAGAATTTCAATTCAAAATCACGTAACGATCTTTCCACTTCATCTGATTTCACGTAAATCGCTCTTTCCTTTTCATTCTTTTTGTTCTGCTTCTGTTACTATTACTGTATCTTTTTATTGTATTATTTATAAATGTTTCATCATGATTTTCTGAGTTCAGAAAAAACTTATTTTATTGTGTTTGTGTATTTGATATTAATAAGATTATTTCTAACCAAGAATCAGACTTTGTCGACATGGAATATAACGAGGTTTTCAGCAAACTAAATTATTCTGCAAGTACACTTCAAACAGGTGGGTAAATTGCGATGTTTTACTACGTAAATAGGACATAACGAGAAATTGAGCCCGTTGAATTATCTTGCTGAAAAGGTAATAATCCGAGTGGCAGTTTACACAATTGTAAAAGAATCCTTCCGGCTTCTTTCATCAACCCACTGCTTCTTTCCTCGCTATTCTTGGAAAGAAGAGAAATTCAGTTTTTCTCTTTCTCTTTTGTTCAGTGAAATTTTCTTCAGAAAACTTCGGATTGTACGTAATTAAGCGGACTTGCCTTCTCTGCTCTGATCTTGAGGTAAATATTTACAGCACTGCTGCTTACAGCAAGAATCTTCAAAGTCGTGAACGTTGAGGGTTAGAGAGAGGGTCATTTTCTAAAGCCCTAGGCAACGCAGAAACGCCAGGTTGGAATCACAATTCTGGGCTAGGTGAACTGGAAATACTCACTGGGTTAAATTGCTCTTCTTTCAGTAAACTGAAAGAATTTTCTTCGTTGAAAAGGTTTAAAGAGTTTGAATAAATGTTTTGAAGAATATCATTACATAACCTATTTAGTTTTGCTTGATGAAACATGGTTTCACAATATAAACAAAATGTTGAGGGTCTTTCAGATAAAGTTTTGAGAATTTTAGATTGAATTCAAGCCTTTATAAATATTTTGTAGGAAATTTACAATACTTAATTGTAATATGTACTTCTGAAGCTTATTGAAGATATTATTTCCTGTGTTTCCACCTTACTCAGACAAAGTTGAAATTCAATTTCTGGACATATTTATGAAAACGCTTAGAGTCTGGGACCCTGTCTTCAGTAACTATATTTGAGAAAGTAAGTTTGCTCGCAAAAGATATCGAAATAATTGAAAAAGTTTAAACAGACTGAAATGATACTTTAAGTTTCGTTTCATCCTGAGAATTCGTGATTCTAGAACCATAGGGTGCTGTCTCACTTTTTTTAGTAAAATGAGATAACGCGACACGAAAAGGTAATTTATGGAGATTTCATTAAATAATATTGATTTTATTCTAGTATACGACTTGATCCGTAGATACGTAAAATCAATCAAATAAAGTATGCACAAGACAAATTAGTATAGCCACGTCATTATATCTAATGCCGCATGCCAGATTTCAATCATGCAAATTAAGAAGATGAATTTACCATACTGCTAGAAATGTTCGGAAAATTCCGACACATTTAAGATACTGAGTAACTGAAGTTTACGTAATGAGGTTACTGAAAGCAAAATTCAGGTACTTTTATATTAAATTTACTGAACTTTTATTAAACTTCAGAAAAGGTATCTGAAAATTATGAATAGTTTCGTAAAATGCCTGAACGGTAACAGAAATGTAAGTCATCGTATAACTGAAAGAAGTGCGCAGTTGCATGCGCACTCGATGCTTCTCGATCGCGTTCGTAGGAAACAAAACATTGGTTTTTCAGTGGTAATCGTTGGCAATAAAGTGCAGAATAAAGTGGAATAATTCCATATTGAAAATGATTTGATCCAGGTTTCAATTCGATGGTAAGTCCGCTATTTACATCAAATGACGCCCTTCTGGCTAGATAGCTTAAGTCTGTGATTTTTAATCATTCTCTCTCTCATTGCTCCAGCTTATTATTTACAAAACATAGATCAAGGAATGGATATTGTTTGGTTAATTAATTTTAATATAAATTTGCAGTGTATATTTGATTTGAAAATATAAACTATTGTAAGACTATGTAAGAGCGAAGTTTGTATGTAACTACGTCTATACAATATATCTATGTTATATAATATCCTCAATGAATCAAATGTGAAAAAAAAACTTCTCATCATAATAGATGGGCTTTAATCATACATTCGACTCAATAAGTGGAGTCCTATTATAACCCAAATACAAGAGAAGTCGTTTGTATTAACTTCACTCATGTTTTCTCACCATTTATATTTTCAGAACAAATATAGACTGTACATTTTATATTAAAATTGATGAACCAAAAAATATTTTTCCACAACTTTAAATTTCCAGTTACAGTAACTGAAAAATCCTAAACTGTAACAGAATTTTCTGAAACATGTGACTGAGGCGTCACCGAAAGAACGATATTCTAATATCAAGAGTGTCATATTCTTACAGGCATATTCTTAGTAATATTCTTAATGAAGTAAGCGAAATTCTTCATCCAAGAGGAAAATGCGCCTTGCTCTGTTCAATCATTTCTTTCAATGTTTTGTGCGAGGTGCTTTTCAATCAGTTTTTTGAATTCGTGATAAGTGACAAGCTCGAAGAAACGCAACCAATTCTAAGGATAAATCGCGTGCGCACATTCATCTCCTTCTCTTTACAGAAAATGTTAGAGTGAGAAAGGTCTGATGTTACATTAAGGTTGAATACCGGCGTGCCACACCGAAACAAAACCTCTCTACATTATTTATTCGTGGATGTGTGACACCAAACTTTTCTCACTTTAACGTTCTCTGCGAAGAGAAAGAGATAGAGTTAGAGATGTGCACATGCGATTTATCCCCAGAATTGGTTGCATTTCTTCGAGCTCGTCACTTATTATGCAATTATTGCGGCAGACTTCGGATGCAACTATTTTTAACTTAGTGGGGAATTCTTACAATTAGGCAAGCATATATATTTTTAAGGTAAGAGGGCCTCCATCGTACATTAAGAATATATTCTTGGCGCCTATTCAAGTTGCAAATATTCTTAAACTCAGTGGGAAATTATTAAAATTAGAATATCGTTTTTTCGGTGGTTATGCAGTTGCCGTGCTGGATTTTCCTCAAACTTGACTTATTTGCACAGCGGTACCACAGAATCTATTGCTAAAAAAAATATAAAACATGTAAATTATCTACATTATATATCGAGTTTGGATCTCTTGAAAGCAAAAAGAAATCTATCGAACGAATGGAAACTTTTCTTCATTAACTGTTGTTGAAAAATTGCGATTTTTAGGAGGAAATAGTCTAGATTTTTCATGTGTTCATGAAAAATCATCCAGGTCAACCAATCGGTTACGAATTTCCTTTTTATTTCGGTTCAAAAAAATTCAAATTGACGAAAAAATCAAATTAAAAAAAAATTGATGTAAAGTTCCGATACGAAAAATCTAATACTTTTGTTTGGGTACCTTATACTGCTGACAAAGACTCGTTAACCAGATCGCTATCACGATCAAGTATAATTTTGACAGAACTTGAAAAAAATTAATCTTTCTCACCTGAACGGGATTCGACTAGACTTTTTACCGTTATATAATTATCATTACTCCACTGAGCTTGATAATTACGAACTTTTTGGGCTTGATGCAATAATGATTAGTGAAATTCAAGAATTTTCAATCAGACTAAAATCAAATTCAAAATCCCATTTAGCGTCCAATAATCAATTCAATATATAGAATTCCTGAAAATAAAACAAGAATTCAACGATAAAATTTGGACAACCTTCTCTTTTTTATTTCTTTCGTCTTTTTTATTTTTATTATTATCAAATCACAATAAAAAAGAGAAGAAAGGGGATTTCGTTGGTTGCCTTCTTATTTCTCTTTCAAAATGTTATCGTTGAATTCTTGTTTTATTTTCAGGAATTCTATATGTATAATCATCAGTTTCAGCACAACAGGCAGTGAGTCCAATATTATTAAAATACTGCATGTCGATGCGATAGAATATTTTTGGATATCTTGAAAATTCTGGGATTTCAGCTTTTTTTCTGCTCTGAATCAAAATTAGTAGAAATAAACAATTACTAGTAAAATTTTTTAGATTCGATTAGCGAAAATTAAGCCACTAAAGTTTAGCATGAAATTACTAATTTGAGTAGTCGAGCTATTTCCTAATCTAATAGTGGGAAACTAATTGCTCGGTAAAAAGAAAATTGTTTATAAATGTATATAATAATTCAAAACAGTATCTCTCTTTACAAAAGTAGCAATCTCTGATACAATCGATATTATTAAATCCTTTACAAACTTCCCCTCCAATCTCACACCTTTAATAGAACACTGACTCACTAATACCTATTTCTCTTTCAATAACAAATTCTACGAACAAACCTCAGGAGCAGCAATGGGATCTCCAATCTCACCTGTGATAGCCAAAATTTTTATGGAAAATTTAGAAACTAAAATCTTTAACAAATCCAAGCTTAAACCGGAATTTTGGTGCCGTCACGTTGACGACACTTTTGTCGTATGGAGACATGGACTAGACGAACTAAACAAATTTTTCGATTTCATCAATCAAATACACCCTGATATCTAGTTCACTATGGAAATTGAAAAAAAAACGGAAAATTACCCTTCTTGGACGTACTTGTTTATGAAAGATCCGATAACACATTAGGACATGAAGTTTACAGAAAACCCACGCATACAAACAGATACCTGCATGCCTCCTCCCACCACCACTCATCTCAAAAGCAATCGATCATCAATTCCCTTGTATACAGAGCTGTCTCCATAACAGATAAAGATAACTTACAAAAGGAATTACAAAATGTTAAACAAATCCTAATACAAAACGATTACACAAACAAACAAACAAACTAATAAAGCAATAAGAAAATACACTCCAGAAAACAAGTCAACACAACCTACTAAAGAAAGAGAGAGAAAAACAACCACTATCCTACCCTACATTCAAGGTATCACGGAACAAATAGGAAGATTTCTCAACAAGCACAACATCCAAACTATATTTGAACCACCTGCAAAAATAGGACAATTTCTAACCAACCCTAAAGATTAAAAGCAACTTTTCACTGATCCAGGAGTATATCAAATCCCTTGTTCTTGTGGTAAAGTCTATATTGGAGAAACCGGGAGGACGGTAAGTCAACGTGTAAAGGAACATGAGAGTAAAGTTAGGCTAAAACATTCCACACAATCAGCAGTAGCTGAGCATCATATCAAAACAGCTATGAACACTGAAAACATTATAATTTAAAGAGTCTAGACAATTCTCATTCTTCTGAATTTTGTTCGAACAATTAGAAGGCAATACTACAGCCCTCTAATTATTTGAAAACAGTTAAGAGAAATGGGAAGTTTTTAGACTCTTCAACTTATAATGGATCAATGAAATTTATATTAATTATATGTAATCAGGGTCTTCATGTGCCACTTTTCAATATAGTTCTGTTTCGATTTATCAATTTTTTAGGTTGAGTATTCTTCTCATTTTCCATAGAAGATTGAAACTATTCAGCCAATTTTGCAAAATTTATTTGTCTTGAATTAGTATCAGCTTGAATATGTATGAAATTGATTGACTAAAGAAGGTTATTTCAATTGTATAACTTTTTTCCTTATGCAAGAGACGCTTTGCGATCTCTCAATCAAAATTGGTAAAATTTAACTAATTATTAGTGGAACTTCACAGATTCGATTAGACGAGATATTTCCTAATTCAATGGAAAATTTTAAGAATGGAAATGCTTCATACAATAACGCGATAATGTAGCATTATGAACTCTATTGAAACAATAGGTCGGTCATATTGTGAAATTGAAAACGTGACGTAGCCTGTCTCTAATTTGAAATCATTTCCTTCTGATTGTTTGCACTAACTTAAGAAAAATAAGAATTTTTTATAACCTTCAAATGACAGGGAATCAATGGGTTTCAAGTTAATCATACACATTCAGAGTCTTCATCTGCTACATTTTTCTAAATTTCCATAGAAAATTGCAATTATTCAGCAAACTTTGTTAAAAACATCTGCCTTGTATATCGCTGAACTTGAGTATGATAAAGAAGTTTATTTTTATTTTACAGCTTTTTTTTCTTAGGTAAAACATATTACTCCACCAAAAGAACATACTTACTCTTCTCGTACGAACTCGCCTCACGCTAAGTTAGTATGGTTTCTTTCAAACTATGACAGCACACATTCATACTAATTTAGTGTGGAGGCACGCTATTCCAAAGACGTATAATACCATGCATTTGAAGGCTAAACTGTGTGCTCTGAAAGTATAACAAAGACACGCGTTTAATGTACAAACGAGCTAATGCCTTGAACGTATGGGGACCATACTATAATATACATATATAAATAATGGTATGGAATTTTAGAGTTTTGAGTACGAACTTCAAACTATTAGTGCTCGAAATTCATACCGTCTTAGCATGAATTAGGTCAAGCATCAAATCCATGGATTTCTCATAAATAAAACCTAAGTATGTTCTCTCGGTGTAGTCACATTTTACATATTTGATTAGCGAAAAGTGGACCACTAAATATTAGTAAAAAGTACTAATTAGATTACTTAAGATATTTCCTGATTTAATAGTAAGAAAAAAATAAAATTGCTTGGTCAAAAATGTACAAACTTATTGAGGACTGAATGTAGTAATTAAGAAGGGATGCAAAAATAGGGAAAGTGAAATATTATTATTATAGATTAGCAGTTCATTCATCGAAAGTTCATTGCCTCACTAAACCGAGAACCGCCACACATCTCTATCCTGTGCATCCTCCATCCAGTTTAAGTAATCATGTCCTAGTTCTTTTAAATCTTCCCTTACATTTTTCTCCCATCTGTTTCTCGGTCTGCCTAACGGTCTCTTACCAATCGGCCTCCCTCTTAAAACTTGCGCCACTGTTCTTTCATTTCCCATTCTTGCTACATGCCCCGCCCATCTTAGTTTACGCGCTTTCATTACTCTATTAATATTTGCTGACCCGTAGAGAGCATGCAGCTCATCATTATGCAGTTTTCTCCATTCGCCGGTCTCTTCGTCCCTTTTTGGACCATAGATTTTTCTAAGTACTTTATTCTCAAAAACTCTAAACCTATTCTCCTCTCCCTTCGTCAGCGCCCACGTTTCGCACTCGTACATGACGACCGGCATTATTATTGTTTTGTAGATTCTTACTTTGATGTTTCTAGATAGCAATCGCGATTTTAATAGTGTGTTTGCTGCATAATAGCACCCATTGCCAGCGTGCAGCCGCGCGTTGATTTCCGTTTTAATCTTATTTTCGCTAGTTATGATAGACCCGAGGTATTTAAACTCGCTAACCCTTTCAAGTTTCATATTTCCAGCCATTAGATCCCCGTCTTGATTACTTTGTTCGGATCTGCCGACGGTCATATATTTTGTCTTCGATTCGCTAACTTCTAAGCCAATATCTTTGGCTTTTGTGATCAAGATTTCTGCATTTTTAGCTACCGTTTCTTTATCATCCCCTAGTAAGTCGAGATCATCCGCATATCCAAGAATTTGTACTATCCCATTGAGGGTAGCACCGGTCGGGTTCGCCTGCACTTGCCTAACCACGTATTCTAAAACCAAGTTAAAAAGGACACACGAAAGTGCATCGCCCTGTTTCAGGCCATCGCGGATCGAGAACTCTTCAGATAAACTACCGTTTACGCGTATTCTACCCCTACTGCCGCTTAAGCAAATTTCGATAAGTCTAACCAATTTTCTTGGTACACCCAAGAACTCTAGGATCCAGTACATTCGTGCGCGTATAATAGAGTCGTAAGCTTTTTTGAAATCGATAAATAGCTGATGCACTACTTCTTTAAATTCCCATTTTTTTTCTAGCAGTTGCCTAATTGTAAACATTTGATCGCTTGTAGATCGGTTTCGGCGGAATCCACACTGGTAATCCCCAATCATTTCCTCGGCAAAAGGAGTCAGTCTACTTAGGATTACATTAGACAGGATCTTGTAGCACGAAGATACAAGTGAAATTCCCCGATAATTGTTACAGTCAGTTTTATCGCCTTTTTTAAAGATGGGAATAACGATAGAGGTATTCCATTCTTCCGGCATGCGTTCTGTTTTCCAAACTGCGCGTATTAATTTAATAATTTGTCTTGTGAGGCAAGGGCCTCCATTTTTTATCAGTTCTGACGGTAGGTCGTCGATGCCCGCGGCTTTGTTATTTTTTAACTTCTTTATAGCCATTTTTATTTCTATATCAGCAGGGTCATCAATTAATAGATCAGCAGTGTGGATTTCGCCGAGATTACCTTGAACGGGGGCTTCGCGTACATTTAATAGTTTATCGAAATAGTCTTTCCATAAATTCAGTCTCTCTGTCGTATCGGCTACTAGATTGCCATTTTCGTCCCTCATTACTTCCGTTGTACTTTGAAAGCCTTTCCTTATAAAATTGATTCCCCTGTACATCTCGGGCGGGTTATTCTGTTTATTATGCGTTTCTATTGCTAGTATTTTATTCTTTTCCCACTCCCTTTTCTTGGATCTATAGAGCCTATTTGTACGTTTACTAATCTCGAGATACTTCTTATGTGTTTGATCGCACTTATTTTGTAAACTAATTAGTCTGGCCTTCCGGCGTTTTTCAAACCAGAGTTTGCACTCTTCGTCAAACCATGGTTTGCTTTTTGTTACTTTCTTTAAACCTATCGTAAGTTTCGCGGCTGTCTTTACCGCCTTTTTTATATTGCTTCACAGGGTTTCCGGGTCCTCCTCGTAATTATTATTATCGTCGCTCTGTTCTTGGAGAGCGTCAAAGCTATTAGAAATCTCAACTTGATAATTTAATGTTTCTGTTGCTGTTATGAATTTATCTATATTGAAACGAACTGTTAGCTCTGTGCGTCCTGTTTTCTTACTGATCGCTAGCCTAGATCTTAGTTTTACTATCACGAGAAAATGGTCTGAATTTAAATCCGCTCCCCTATACGATCTTATATCGAGGATGTTTGTATGACGTCTTCCGTCAATTAGAACGTGATCGATCTGATTATGAGTGTTACCATCTGGTGATCTCCAGGTGGCCTTATGTATATTTTTATGCTTGAAATATGTGCTTTTGACAACAAGGTTCTTTGAAGCTGCAAAGTTTATTACTCTAGTTCCATTGTCGTTACTGACGTCATGCAAACTTTCTGATCCTATTGTAGGCCTATACATCGGTTCTTTTCCAATTTTCGCGTTGAAATCCCCCAATACTATTTTTGCGTCAAAAGTTGAGAACTTGTCAAAAACCTGCTCGATTGTTTCGTAAAAGAGATCTGTAGTGTCTTCGTCTTTGTCCTCGGTGGGGCAGTGCACATTGATTAATACCTGTTTGTTGAAAATACCCTTCAGTACAATGTATGATAACCGATCGTTAATGAATTGAATGTCGATAACCGCTTGCGAGATTCGTTTATTAATAAGAAAACCGGTCCCCAGTCTCCACTCCTTAGCTCCCCCATAGTGAAAAGTATAGTTATCCTTAGAAATTGACGCGAAATCGCCCGGCCAGCAGGTTTCTTGAAGTGCTATTAAGTCAGTTTTGTATTTATTTGCTATCCCAATGAGTTCGCTAAATCCGCCAGTATTTAAACTACGCGCGTTTAGAGTTCCCACCCTTAGATCTTTAACTGTAGTTTTTTGTTTTTGCAAGTTAGCCATGGTAGTTTCAAGATAATCCGCACGTTAGGATCCTATTCCGATCGTAGGTGAGTCCACTGTCCCAGGAGTGATAACCCCCATACCTCCCTAGGTCTAAGTATGGGAGCTTTCCGACTCTGACAAGGACCATGTCAACTTGTCGTCAGACACATTACAGTTTCATCCTCGTATCCTAACGTCCCCCTGCAAGGCAGCGCGCCTATACTGGCATCAGTACCCCTTTGGCCCTATACAGGCGAATCATTCCACACATCCCTTGCGGGCAGTGTCATCGCTGCGGTGTCCAATGGGCAGCAGGATTTTTCCCTTACAAGATTTTTAGTTTTGGTTCGGGGTAGTGTTTCTAGGTGGATACACGCTGCACCCCGGCCTGCCAGGACCCACTCATTGCGTATGAACGTGAATGGGTGGGTCCTCCCAAGCCACGGTCATCGTGTTTTCTACCAGTGCTAGGCCAACATCTTAGGCTGGGCTCACCACACCCACGACTGGTTCCTATCGGCTGTCCGCGGCTGCTTATTCTTGTATTCGCAGCTAACCTGAGGGGCTGTTCAGCCTAACGGGCCGTTCCTCTATCCGCAACCCGAGGACGCGCTGCGTAGTGGTGACAGGAACCCACCGAGCAGGGAAAGTGAAATATAGTAAAATTAATTAGAATAACACGATGGTGTAACATTTTTAACTCGCTGGAAACAATAAAGAAACCCAATTCTGAAAATGTGAACGTGACCTAGCCTGTTTCCATTTTCAAAGCATTACCTCCTAATTATTTGTACTTAAAAGGATGTGAATAAATAATCGCTCGTTGTACAAGATAATATCACGAAAGTAAAAAGTTTTATCTTGTTTCAAAGATTAATAAAAAATTTCAAACAAATTTAATATGCTCAATGAGGGGTTTTATTTCAGAAATTTTGTATAAAAATGAAGAAAAAGAGTTTATGAACCATAACCAATCATATCAATGATAGGTATAGGTTTTGCAACAGTTTAAGGGAAAATTATGACACTGGTTGGCCTGGTTGATTTCTTATTTACAAGAGAAAAGTCTCCTTTTTTTATCTTTTGCACATATTAGTTCTATCTGAATAAGTATTAAATTAAAACAAATTACGGTAACATTCGATAATAAAATATGTATTTATTTCAGTTGAATGGATATGCACTAATTTCGTGAATTTTTTTTATTGGAAGAAATATTTCATTGGAATGTTCTTCTGCGTATTTTACATTGAAAGAAAAATTCCTTCCAACCAAAGGAATCAATGTGTAATTTGATAAAATAATTATTTCGTTAGAATACATTTTTATTTGTAATGAAAAATTTAATATATTTAATCAAATGAGACATTTATTTTAACTATAGAAATAAATATTTATGTAAACACAATATTTCATTCATCTAAAAAAATGCTTCATTTGTGTAAATGCCTCAAATCTTTATATCAAATACATAATAATTTTTTCGATTTAAACAAACCTAAAGACTTGATTCAAGTATACGCAAATCAATTGATTCAAATAATGCGGCATGATCACTTCAAAGAATAATCATTTGCATATATTGTATATAAAGTCAGCGACTATTTTTTTATGACGGTGTTAAATTTATCCAAAAATAATAATTAGAAAAAAACTGGATCTTTAAATAGAACAAATCGATTTTCAACCAAGGAGTTAAATTTCTAACCAAAATAGATGAATTCTCAACAAAGACAATGAATTTTCTGCCAAAAATGTTGGATTTTGAACTGAATGCATGCATTTTCAACCAAATGATTCATTTTTGAACTAAAGAAGATAAACTTTCAATTCAAAATTTTAATTCTCAACCAAAAAAGTTAATTATAAAAGAAACAAAGAAACGAATTTTCAACAAAGATTTTAATTCTTCAACCAAAGATATGAATTTTTGATGAAAACCATGGCTAAGATGATTAATTCTCAAGAAATCAAATGAATTTTAAACAAAAGCATTCAACCAAGTAGTTGAATTTTGCACTTGAAGGATGAATTTTTAACCAAGAGGATTAATTTTCTACAAAAAAAAAAGAATAATTTTTAACCTTATACGTAAATTTTCAACAAACTAGTTGAATTTCCAATGAAAAAATACCATTTTTAAAATTGAAATATGAATTTTTAAACAAAAAATGAAATACATAAGTAGTACTGGACCACTATGGGCAGACTACCCCTCCGCGTTCCCCTTGCCCTTTGCCACACTATCGTGCCGACCACCACGCCCTGGTTGTGGGAACTACCCCCAGCCGCTCTCGGACACCTGTTTTGCGGGCGTCTCAAGAGGGTGCAATTTGACTCCTACTCCCGCTACTGTCGAACACTTGTTTGAAGGGTGATCAATGGGGGTATAACTCGACACGCCCGCCTGTGATATTTTTGGTTAAATCGCTGGAGAAATGTATCCACAACTGACTGGGAAGCTGAATAGATGTCAATTAACGATATTTTATCTTATGTTAGTCACACTTAGATCTATTTAATTTGAGCCTGTGTAAGTCCCTGAAAAGCATTTAAAAGTCCTTTTTTACTCACGTCACTTATTGACCGTCTGTCAGAGATAACTTTTTCTTGGAGACGTGCAAAATTAATTGCATCCTCAAGCTAAAAAAAGATTGTGGACGATTTTTTGCTACCTACAAAGTTAAACTTTCATAAATAACTATCTTCAGGCAACTACATATTCAGTGAGGGAAGGATAATGAGCAGACACATGTTGACATACGATTAAAAATACATATCTATTATATGATGAAAAATGTCAAACGAAAATGATTTTTCAGAACGCAATCATAAAAATGGCGTGCTTTCATGCCTCCATAGACAAACGCAAGAGTACGCGTTTTGAGCGGTGTCTGGCGGTGCGTTAGATGAGTTACAAAATAGGGCTCAGTAAACGCGGCGTAACGTGGAGTTCCAAAAAGAGTGCAATTTGTGCGTATCTCCGTATTTCCGTAACGCTAGAGAGAAACCGTGGTGGAGAGAGATAGAAAGAGAAGTTCATAGCGGATTGGTGAATCAATGATTCTAACGAAGAGTGTTGCGTGTTTCTATCGCCTCGCACATTATAATTTGTTGTCTCATTCACGCTCATCAGAAAAAAAATGCAGTAGAGCTCGTGTATATCTTCACCGACTCAAAACGTGATTTTGCATTTTTCCATGGAGACAATGAAATCACATCACTTATGATTTTGTTCTAAAAAGTATCGTTCGTGACTCCTGTGAACTGACGGCTTTTTCTTTCAAACTCGCGCGATTTTTTTGTAACACGTCTCCGGCTTGAGCATCTGGGACGCCCTCACCTACGACTTGTCACAAAAACATTGCACTAGTTTCAAAAAGGCCGTTATTTCAGACTAGTCACGAAATGTACTATCATTACATTTTATAAGAAGAATAAAATTTCTTTTTTTTACGTATAGGTTCTATTTTTTTCTTTAGGTTCTATCCTAAATTTCTGAATTTATCATTACATTTTTATACTTATCTTAATTCTTCAGTTGAATGTAATTATTTTTAGGATATTCGTACGTGAACGAGAAGTCAAGTGCATTAATAAAACGCCACCAATTTCATGATATACAATGTCAAGATAATAATCGTCACATTTCGACGATAATCGTGTTTGAAAAACATCTTTGTAATATATTTTTTTTTCACGAGATTAAAAATAAATTGCTCAGATGGTTCAGGTCACTTTTCGGAAATGGAATTATCAGTTAGTAATGTTACAATTTTAATCACGCAAATTTCGACTAAGGGCAATTTCAATTTAGGGGTGGTGTTGGTTGCACAAATTTGAAAAAACTACGACGAAAATAATACACCTATATAAAGTTGATTTTGGATAATGTCGGCGCCAGCGAAAGGATTCGTTGACCCCACCATAATGTTTGCCGCATACGGGGTAGTTTTTAGGGATTAGAGTTGATGGCACAAATCTGAACAAATTGAGTTGAAAATAATACGTTAATATAAAGTTAAATTTGGATAATGTCGGCGCCAGTGAATCGTTCCGCTGGACTTGGCATAATGTTTGCCGCACAGGGGGCAGTTCTTAGGGGTTTGAGTTGATGGCACAAATTTGAACAAATTGAGACGAAAATCATACGCTCATATGAAGTTGATTTTGAATAATGTCGGGGCTAACGAAACGTTTCGCTGTCCCGCCATCATGTTTGCCGCATAGGGGGTAGTTTTTAGGAGTTGGTGTTGGTTGCACAAATTTGAACAAATTAAGACGAAAATAATACGCTTATATAAAGTTGATTTTGGATAATGCCGGGCCAGTCGAACGTTTCGCTGAACCCTCCAGTATTTTTTTTTAGTTATCAGGTACTTCCGGTGTTGCACAAATTCCAATTTTGGTTGAACAATTTTGACCGAATTCTGCACTAAATATTCAGCCCAAAAAAAGTTAAATTTGCGTGGTTGATGGGGCCTGCGAAATGGTCCTTTAGCCACACAAGGCTTTTAGGATACTAAGATACTCGCCTGTACACAAAAGATCATTCCTCGAACCAATGAAACTGTTTTTTCATTGCAACAGCGGGTACATCAACTTTTTCCTTCTTCGCTTCACAAGTATTTTCACTATTTTCACACTCTGCAACAGGTCCAGGTATACTGTCGAGAAGAAAAGTCTTTTCTCCAAAAGATGTTGTAAATAACACTTTGTACTCATTTATTTCAAGGGGCTCAGTGTGATCTCATGAGGGTCGTTTGTCCTTTTCAAAATAATCATCGATTATATTGATCTGTTGCAGGAATTTCCTCCATGTTGATACCCCCATCGTGAATCCTTGTAGTTTCTTAGTAACAATTCAGAAAATTTGTTCAAAATGTCCATCGGGCTCTGGTTCCAATCCGATAAATACAATCTTACTGCAGGAATCACTGAGAGCGTACAGTGTAGTTGAGATAAGGTGTTTAGTTGGCCTACGTGAAGGCTCAACTTCTGTCATGTAAAATTTTTCACTTTAGTGCTTGAAGAAGAATTATTGTCACCATCGTTTTCAATTTATTATAAGGTAATAATATTTTCAATGTCTGAGTCTATCGGTTTCATCATATTTTGAGAAATTGCACTTATTGTGTTTGGAGATGCAGATGTATTAATAAACAGACAGCCATAGACGAAACTTATGTATTAAAAGGAACGGATATAAGATTATGGGGGTGAAAACGTGCTTGAACACGTTTCATATAGCGTTCTTGAACTATAATAGGTTATTAGTTAGCTAATGGGGGCGAATCCACAGAAGCGGGGACAATTGTAAAAAGGTAGGTTTTTAAACAGTTCCATATATGTGAAGTATTCTTAAATATACTTTGAGTAAGGATTAGTATGAAACGCTCACTAATTCACTTCAGTATATTATTTTCCTCAATAATTATTATCAGTTACGAGTGAGTAATTCGGTTAGGAGTTTTACCCATTGAGACAAGTTTACTAACAACTGAACAATAACTTCACTACTTTAGAATTATGAAATATAAGGTAAGAAAAAATGCTTCAAACATTTAAATGATGTAATAATTATTTTCCGCATTTTTGTAATAATTCATCCATGGAAATATTTTCCATCTATATGATGAATATATGTTCCGGTTAACAAATATCATACATATGTTGGAAAGCTGTATGGTTTCGTGAGAACGTTCATTAATAGATGTTAAATGGTCCTTTCAAGAGTGTTCGGGAATGTGACCATAGACAAAAGACAGGGGATGGACCAACTTTCCATGCAAGAAAGTCACAGTCTCTCAAGAAAATCAGTCAAGACCTTGCCTTCGCTCATGCAACACTGTCCCTAGATAACCACACAAGTTTGATTGTGATACTACTATTCCCAGAGGGCCTAGCCCGTTAAGCAGGTCAAAAATGCCCTTGGCTGGAAACAGATTTTCAATGAGCCCTTTTCTGGGACTTGGAATCATAATTTTTTTCCCACATTTTTGAACCCCCATCACCACCCCCATAGTCATGGTGGCTAAAAATGTGTTTTATGGTTTTTATTTTTTTGTGACACATCTGTGTAATAGAAAAATCTGAAAAAAATTAGTAAAAAACAAATGATGAGAATACACCTAAAAAAAAATTTTTCCATTTGTTCCAAACTTTTCATAAATGAAAGGTCATCTCATGTGCTAACTTTCAGAATTTTTTTAGATTTTTAATCAATGTGGAAGGTAGTTTTTTTAAATAAAAACTTTCACAGATGGCAGATACCCTTATTAAGAAGAAGTATTGGTAAGTATTTGATCCAGTACTTTTTTCCCGAAAAAGTATTGGCTTTCCAATACTTATTCGCAAAAACAGTCTTAGGTCTGATACTTACCAATATTTCTTTTTCATAAGGGTATCATGGATTAATCTTTAATCGTCGCTATCCTCATTAATTACAGGCACCATTTTTCGTCGTACGATCAGTTTGCTCAATATTTCTGCTGGTCGAACGATTTTCAAAAAATATCGAGCATGGGATATATAGTAAATCACAGCAGCAGCATGTGAGCAGCAACCGATCGTACGATTAGTATTTTCGTACTCACAACAATATCGTTAAATTCCTTCGAAACCAATGGAATCAGGCGTGTATTCAACAAAACACTTAGAACGCCGATGATTCATATGGCGTGACTGAAATTCTACTTTCAAAATATTCGCGGCTTCTTTAGCGCAGCAAATGTTAATTTTGTTGTCATTGTCCATCAATTCAGCTAAATACGATACAGCTTGACTGAGTTGATCCGAACGCGTGAACAATATTTCCATATCGTTGACCGTGATTTCCAAAAAATCTCTTACATCCGATGAACATAGAAAGAAATCTTTCGGCTACTCCATCGTTTTTCTTGAACTTCTTGAGCCAAAATATTTTCGGAATCATTAGTTGATTTCGAATGCGATAAAATGGACACGCAATTTCGCATATCGGAATCAAGACGTTTTCCGAATTTTTTATTTGAAAAACATGCAATTTTACTATAATAGCCGATTTTCCTGAGAGAACCCAGTCATCCATTTTTTGTAGCAGATGGATTAAAACCTGCTTCATCAACTGTTTTCTGTATTATATTTAATATTGGGTGTTAACAATATGTGTGATTGAAAATTCTTCTCGATGTGTTTTTGCATTAAGTGGTAATGGTTCTTCGCAGGGTATAAATGTCTCATGCCAGCACTTAAAGGATAACGTAACCAGCTAAATACAGCTGAATCTGATGACTCTCTCCAACTGACGAAAATTCGTTGGGTTGTTGAAATGATGAATAAAATCATTGAAAGGAAATATCGACTCCTCCGTCATCAAATAGATAATAAGTTACTTCCAAAAATCGGCAATTATAGTAAAATTGCATGATTTTCAAAGATAAAATTCGGAGAACGTCTTAATTCCGATATGAGAAATTGCGTGTCAATTGCATCGCGTTTGAAATCAGCTAATGATTTCGAGAATATTTTGGCTCAAGAAAAGCAAGAAAAACGATGGAGTAGGCGAAAGATTTCTTTCAAACATATACAGTCAAACCTGAATTTAGCGAACCTTGATTCAGCGTTTCCGGCAATTGTCGCTGCGCAGCGGGGATGCGTGAGAGGACCTGCGGGGAGGTGTGTGGTGTTTAGTCAGGCATGGCAAAAAAGAGAGAGACAAAACAAGAGAGAGACAAAATAGTCCGGAGTCCCTTGATTTAGGCCGACTGTCAGTCTCAAAATCGACGCTAAATCCAGGTTTGACTGTATTTTCATCGCATGTAGGAGATTTTTCGGAAATCACCGTCAACGATCTCGAAATATTGTTCACTGGTTCGTATCAACTCAGTCAAGCTGTATCGTATTTGGCTGAATTGATGGACAATGACAACAAAATTAACATTTGCTGCGCTAAAGAAGCCGCGATTATTTTGAAAGTAGAATTTCAGTCACGCCATATGAATCATCGGCGTTCTAAGCGTTTTGTTGAATACACGCCTGATTCCAGTGGTTTCGAAGGAATTTAACGATATTGTTGTGAGTCCGAAAATACTAATCGTACGATCGGTTGCTGCTCACATGCTGCTGCTGTGATTTACTATTTATCCCATGCTCGATATTTTTCGAAAATCGTTCGACCAGCAGAAATATTGAGCAAACTGATCGTACGACGAAAAATGGTGCCTGTAATTAATGAGGATAGCGACGATTAAAGATTAATCCATGATACCCTTATGAAAAAGAAGTATTGGCAAGTATCAGACCTAAGACTTTTTTTGCGAATAAGTATTGGAACGCCAATACTTTTTCGGGAAAAAAGTACTGGATCAAATACTCACCAATACTTCTTCTTAATAAGGGTATCTGCCATCTGTGAAAGTTTTTATTTAAAAAGCTACCTTCCACATTGATTAAAAATCTGAAAAAATTTTGAAAGTTAGCACATGAGATGACCTTTCATTTATGAAAAATTTGGAACAGTACTCAAAAAATTGTGGACCAAAAAATTGGTTTGAAAATTTGAATTTCTCTCAAATATTTGAATTTCACGCCAAAACAATGGAAAATATTTTTTTTAGGTGTATTCTCATCATTTGTTTTTTAATAATTTTTTTCAGATTTTTCCATTACACAGATGTGTCACAAAAAAATAAAAACCATAAAACACATTTTTAGCCACCATGACTATGGGGGTGGTGATGGGGGTTCAAAAATGTGGGAAAAAAATTATGATTCCAAGTCCCAGAAAAGGGCTCATTGAAAATCTGATTCCAGCCAAGGGAATTTTTGACCTGCTTAACGGGCTAGGCCCTTTAATGCGAATTAAGAGTGATCGATAAGAAAAGTGAGTTAAGTGCCCCAAATTTAAGAAAGGATTAAAAGTGCTTGATAAAAACAGTACGTAAAGTGCATTTGATTCAAATTCAATCAAATTAAAAAACAATGCGTGACATTGAATTAAACGATACTAGGATTGCACTTGATGCAATCAGTGAGCATCTATCTACTATGGCTGGCTTGGAGGTGAACAACAAGGAGGTACTTGTCCGATGCATCCCAGCAGCAATCAAAATAAGGCCTTTATTGGATATTGCGATTGAAATAAATTGATGTTTTTCCACAGAATCATGTATTACCAATGCAACTCCGTTTATCCTCGAAACCTACACGGGGATCACGGAAAATAGGAAACGTGCAGATAATGATGTGGCTAGCACTAAAAAGGCCACAAAAAGATGCCCTGCTAGAAATTCCAAGGGAAATGAAGAAAAAAAAGTTAACCCAGCCGGTATACGTCATTGACGATGATGAGGTGGACCCAGTTTCGGTGGAACGCGATACACGATTGGAAAAAGCGAAGGCTTCCTGAAGTAAAAAAGATCAACAGCCAATTCTTGAGTTGAAACGCGAAAGCGTCGAAGACATACCCAGTGAAAAAGTTGAAGAAGCAGGAGGAACAACGATAATTGGTCCAGGAGAAGAAAGCGCGAAAAATCTTGCACCATGAAGATAAAAAAGATGAGGAGAACTCCTATGTTACCTTAAAAAAATATTAGGAAGGTCTCAAAAGAGTTCCGCAAATCAAAAAAAGAGGCTCTGCAGGATTTAGACCCGAAAGTGGAGGAAATGCTGACAGCATTGTTAGATGAAAAGGAGAGAATTTTCCAAGGTAAGGTTTATACTATTAAATATAGAAATATATCTTGAAAAAACGTTTTCAATAATTTCTCTGAGATAATAATTTCAATGTTTAATCTTTCGAGAATGTCAGAGCAGTATACAGGACAACTTAAGGGCTCAAGCCGTTGCAGTTTAGCAGGTGCCTGTCGACGATGAATCTTCGCAGTTAGCTGGACCCTCGAGAGTACCACATGTGAACATCGGCACGTCTTAGGTTGCATGAACTTCCAGAGCCCCAGACGTATCGAAAACATACAGCCAGGACGATGCGCAAGGTAGGAATGAGAGAGTAAAAGATTCACCATTTATTTGTAAAATAAATGAAAGTACAGAATATATACAATAATTCGGTTTATATGGGTTGAAATTAAAATTTCTCAGCCTGGCAAGAATAACCCCGTGGAATATTTCGAAACGGTATATAATAATATTTGATTGATTGCTGCGATCCAACCGATGTAGTAGAATTAGTTTTTTCTTCAGATGTATTTGGAGAAGGTATTGCGTGCAAAGCCTCAATTCCATTGAAAGAATGGTCTTTTGGAGACCTGTGGGAACTTGTTGCAAAAGTTGTACAAAGTGCAAGAGGTTTTGAAATCGACGACACTTTTCATGTAGAAATGACCCGTGTTCAAGTACCCACCGGTAAAGGTCGCGTTTATTTGCAATCCGACATTTCTAAGCGATCAGTATTAACAATAAACAGTAGAGAAAATACATGTCTACCACAGGCCATTGTAGGTGCAATATCCAAGGGAAATTGATGGCTGACAAAAAGAATATCGAGTTGAAAAATGATTAGTTTCGAAAGCGCGAGAGAGGTGGAGTACATCAGTGCACTGCCACTAATAGGCTAACGCTACACGGAGAGAAAAATGTAGGCATTAGTGCGTGAACATTTGTCACGCATTAATTCTAAAAGTGCGAGCGAAATTTCCAAGAGCCTCCACGGACTTTCTCGGTGAGTCTCCTTGCGAACATTTAGCGGTGCGAACTTGTCAACAATCAGAAGGCGTGGCCTAAAGGCAAATCACAAGAAGACTCACCGAGAAAGTCCGTGGAGGATCTTGGAAATAAAGCAAGAGACGCCTGTGATATGCACCTGATGAATAGTCCATACGTTAATGCCTTGAACTCTCTTGCGCTAAACCCCGGAGATTTTTCTTCGTGTAGACGCTGGGGCTATTATACCAGAAAATGGATGTGGTATTCCAGAAAAGTTAAATATCAACAATGTTAAGCTCAATTTCTAACACAGATAGCGATAACAGTGTACCATTTTGATAGCTTTGGGTTAGGAAAGGCGAAAGCTTTTTATGGCGGTAGTTTAAAAATTTTGAGTAAAGGGGAAATAATTAAACAAAATATTTATTCGCTGTATGAGGGTGCCCCAAAATGCCCTTTTTCTCCATTTTTATCTTTGATTGAGGCGGGGGATAGTAGAAACTTTTTTGCGCCATGTAAGGAGGCTTATAAAAATTCTGAGAATCACGAATACATTGGAAAAAGTCCGGATGAAAGATATTCTCCACCGGATACAATGTCTCCTGAGGCTCGCGAGTCGTTTCACAAGTGATACGAAGAACGTGTCAGGTCAGAATACAATTTTAATTTCGAAGAAGAATTGAAATCATATTGTATAAATTATGTGGATATTCTTGGCAGGGAGTGTTTAGCTTTCAGATCACTGTTTCTGAAAGGCGCCAATTTAGATCCATTTATTGAGAGTATAATAATTGCATCGACTTGCTCAGAAATATTTAGAAAAAATGATCTGAAAGCTGATCACATAGGTGTTATAACAAACTGTGGTTACCGACGGACTGATAGAAAATCAAGGAAACCATCGAATGTTCATTAGCCTTGGAACGTGAAGTGGACATTGAAATTATTCATGCAGGCAGGACACGAGAATTTAGATTACCAGAGGGCTTTCTAGTTGATAGCTATTATGAGGACAAAGAAGTCGATAGGAACGAAGTTTACCAATTCCACGGTTGCTACTGGAATGGGTTTCCGGATTGCTTCAAATTGAATCGGAATAAAAAAATCACATTTGGTTAAAAATTCAGAATCGCTTAATGATCGCTTTGAACGAACAAAAGCTCAGACTGACCGCCCTCGCTCATTAGGGTATCAGGTAGTCGAGAAGTGGGAGTGTTCCTTCGATATGAAAAAAGTTCAAAATGATTTACGTAGTTTTTCAAAAGACCACCCACTTTTGATGACTAAGGCACTGGAACCTCGATATGCATTCTATGCGGGTCGAACAGTTTTCCGTATTATGAGGCTAAGGGTAAAGTGGAAATTTCATATTTCGATGTTTGCTCACTCCATCCATTTATTTCTAAATATGGCAAATTTGCGATAGGCCATCCCAAAGTTTATATTGGTGATGACTGCAAAAAATCAACCAGTGTAAACTATGATTTGACTTATGTTGAGGCATTAATCAAATGCAGGGCATTGCCCCCTACTGACAAATATTAACCTGTTTCACCTCTGTGCAATACTTGTGCTAAATTACAACTGCCACAAGATTGCCCACATGTACATGGTATAAGTGAGAGAGAAATAGAAGGAACATGGGTTTTCGACGTGTTAAAACTAGCAATTCAAGAAAGTTATTATATTACCTCTTTTTTCGAACTTTGACAGTATGAAACTACACAATATGACAACGTCACAAAACTGGGTGGTCTCTCTGTAGAATATATAAACCGATTTTTTTAACTCAAGTATGAGGCCCACGGATACCCTGCCTATTGCCCCGATGAGGCATCGAAAAAGGCATTCATTCAGAATATATTAGAGTATGAAAGTATAGCACTGGATCCATAAAATATTCAGAAGAATCCGGGGTTGTGCTCGTTGGCTACACTTTGTCTTAATTCCTTTTGGGGAAATTTGGTGAGCGAGAAAATATGCCGAAGACTGAGATTATTCACAGTCAACGAGAATCGCTGGAAATTGTTCAGAGTCCGGACAAAATTCTAAATAGTGCCTTGCTTGTAGACGATAATAGTACTTATGCCTCATGAATATACAAAATTAAAGCTGCAACGTCATCGCCTATTACTAATGTGGTTATAGCAGCTTACACGACAGATCAGGCACGCTTGAAGTTATGTACTTACTTGAAGCAACTAGACCATCGTGTCCTTTATTTTCAAACGGATTCCGTTATTTTCGCCAGCACTCATGAGCTAGATGAGTATTATCCTGATACAGGTTGTCTATTAGGTGATTTAACCGATGAGCTTGAAGTTTGTGGTTCCGGTACTTTTATAGAAAAATTTGTCTCAGGTGGTCCCAAATTTTATGCATATAAGGTGCGATCACCTGATGGTAAAAACCAGAACACAAGTCGACAAAATTGTTTTTGTTTTTTGAGTTTCTGTTCTAATTAGTGGATTCTGATTCCAGATATCAAAAAACACTTCAATTTTCATTTTCAGCTTTTGAAGTTTGGTTTTGTCTGATTTACGTCGATGAGTAAGTTTTAAATATTTCAATTGATTTTATGAGCAACAGATGTTAGCAGTTTGATCAACCCGATAGCAAATTGCATATTATTTTTGAAGGGCACAGTAGTGAGTGTTGACTGGCCTAGCACAGCTGTAACGACCGTCCTTGTGTACTACTAAGTTAGAAAATTGCATCAAGACAATGTAAACAGGATGTTGATCCATTCTGTTTTATTTGCGGTGAATATATTGAAGTAAGAAGCAAAAAATTTGCTTTGGCAAGAAATTTAAAGCTTAGCGAAGCTTATGAAGCCTGTTTTAACTATCCTTGAAAGCTTTGAAATTATGGGCTGCAGAATGCCCCATAAACTTCATATGCTACATTCTCACCTGGATCAATTTAAAGACAATATGGGCGCCTACTCAGAGGAGCAAGGAGAACGTTTTCACCAATATGTGATGGACTTTGAACGACGTTACCAAGGGCAGTACAACGAGAAAATGATAGGAGATTACATTTGGGGTTTAATGCGAGAAAGCCCGTACAAACATAAGAGAACTACTATAAATATTCATCTTTGAACTTGATTTTTTGTTATTTTACATTTATATGCTATTGTCCATCACAACTATTGACCTAAAAAGCCTTCGATGTTCAGCGAAAACTTCGTTAATTGAAATTATAAATACAATTATACAAAACAAATATAAAAATCAGTCATTTCCCTTGAAAATTCGAAAAATTGCTCTAGTTTCGACAAAAGCAAACTTTGATCAGAAAAATTATTTTTTCCTTTATTTGTAACATAGGAGAAACCCAAAAGTTCATATGCACAAGCCAGACCCAAAAATCGTGTCGTCCGGTGTGATGTTTGTAGAGTCTAAGGTGTCAATTTAAAATTTATCATCATGTAGTTATGAAACAGGAGGAAAAAATATGTTGACCAGTATACACTGAAAGACGTTCAGTTGAAGGATATAATTCTCTACCATTTGGCTACATTGCACAAGATGAATCATTTATTTCTTTTCTGAGCATAAAAATCGAATTATGGAAAGTTGAAGAATCGCTATCTTTCATTCCTACACACACACACCCAACTGCTTTTGAATCATAAAAATGAGATAATTGTATGTTTATTTCTTATGTCTTTTATTTTGAAAAATATATTATTCTGCTTGATAATAAGGTAAATGTCCCAGTAATCGTGACGGTCCCAGTAATCGTGAAACTTAGTTATAGTTTGAATATATTGTTAAAAAAATGTAATAAAAGTAACATTGAATGATGAAACTCACCTATTTTTAGCGTTTTATAATTGCCATTAGAAATTACATTCATTCAAATGGAATAAAAAGCAAGAAAATTGGTCACGATTACTAGGACGTTCACCTTAATAAGAACTTTTTCTTGCTGTTTTCAGTTGAGCAATTTGGACTGCTTGGTGAAGATGGCGAAAATAAATTTTTCAAGCAAAGCGGACAGGATCATCAACTCGAATGAAATTTCAAAATAATCCAGATATATTTAAAAAGTGAATTCAATAACACAAAATTAACTTCAAAAATAAAAAATATTGTCTAGAAATGTTATTTGTTACACCGAAATGCATGAAAACTTTTTCTAGCAGAATATAAAGAAAAGAGAAAAATCAATTTGAATAATATAATTCTATACTTACTTTTTCTAACCTGACATAGGCAACTAGAATAAAGCTAAAGAACTAGGGTTTTGCGGTAATCGTCGAACGCGGGGCGGCGGGGTTCACACGCTCTTGTAAGCTAATCTTAGGGCGTGTTGGAAGGCACACGTCAAAATAAGCTACTCCATTTACGTGATGGAGAGCGGTCAGGGGAATCATCTCAAAGCCCCTGGCTATGCGGATTGTGTCTGATTGATCAATTTCTAGAAAATAAGAAAAGCATGTAAAAAAATCCTGCTTAGAGAATCAAGATGTTATTATATAAATAATAATAACTAGTTTGATTTAAATCATTGTCAATTATGGACGAACGCTGGAAGCATCCATTTACATCGTTGATATGTGGACCAACAAGTTGTGGTAAAACAATTTTTGTAACAAAGTTTGTCCGTGATCTAGATAGCGTGTGCGATAAACATATTTAACGTATAATTTCTTACTATTCCGAGTTGCAGACAGCATACAAAGAGTATGGAAAAACGATAGAATTTTGTGAAGGTTTACCACAATTTTCTGACTTCTACAACGATCCTAGAGATAAGCTTATAATTATCGATAATTTAATGAGGGAATCTTCAAATAATACAATTGAAGATCTTTTTAACAATGGTAGTCATCATAAAAATTTCAGTGTCATTTTTTTATTTCTCAAAATCTCATTCAAGATGCCATCTCTCAACCACCCGGCTATTTACTTCTGGATTTGAAACAAGCTGTCCCCGAAAATTGCCGATTTCGGACCAGTATATTTCCAGATTACCCTTATCATTATGTTTATGTACCTGTCAAAGGTATAATGAAGGGCCGCCGTGAGGGACAAGTACCAGTTGCACGTTTTTAATGATGTTGAAAGGTGACAAATCAATTGGCAAGAAAAATGCTATAGTTTTGTATGCTCCTTGTCACCTAAACGCTGATCAGCGACGTGCTGTATTCAAAAACTCAGATACGCGACACACTAAATGTATTTGTGAGTGCGGTGTGAACACTGTATTGAAAAAAGGATCACTTAGGAATCGGCAGAGGTTACAGTTGAAAGAACATAAAAAACTACTTCGCAAATCAGTGGAAACTCATAGGACATGGAAAAAGAAGGAAACCTTTATCGTACAAAAGAGTGGACTTTTACCTCTCTAACTTGACCCAATAATTGGCGGATTAATATTTAGTTTCTTTAGTGGCTCATGCTAACTGAAAACCATTTCATCAGCAAATATGGAGTATGCTAGAAAAATAGTACTTATCCATTACAGCATTACTGCCTAAAACTTTTCAGGCAAATAGTATCTTATTACTCAATTATTCAAGGAGACCGAATATTACCAGCAAAATAATATGGTTCATTCTTGATTAACGGACAACGTATTGAAGATTGAAATGTTACAGATCTCGTTAGCGATGCATTAAGACATAGAAAAAGATTTGCTCCATCTGGTAGAGATCAGTTCGCTCATATCCTTCGAGAGCTTTGAATATCACGATAACTCGTGAAAAATAGACAATACTGGAGTGTTCAAACAGATGAACAGCTGGGGCGAGACACCAGTAATAGAAGAACTCGACATTTCACCCCCTTATAACAGACGATGAAAGTACAGACGAGGTTGGCGATTCACATAAACTTCGAGAAACTTCAAACACAAGAACTCGTGCAAGGAGTCGTAGCAGAAATATGAAGGATCAAGGACACAGTCAGCGTATGCTGCGCGAGGAAAAATACTCGTATCTAGCGCTAAAGTGCTTGAGTGGTTAAAGTCACATACACATTTACGAAACATAGGCCTATTCGTCAAAATCTTTCGTTTATGTGTTGAAAGATTTAGCAGGAGAAGAAATTAATGGACTTTTTTACGAGCAAGAATTGACTGGTGTAAAAAATAAAAATATAGCTAACGAGGAATTCCAGATTGAAAAAATATTTCAGACAAAGGCAAGGGAAACAAAAAACAATTTCTTGTCAAGTGGATAGGTTATCCTGACAAATTTAATTCGTGGATTTTATAACACAACTGCCACATGAGATTTGATAGCAAGAACAATGGGCGGTAGCGAAATGTGTGACACGAAGATTCATTTGAAAATCGTATCGTCCTTATGAACAGTGGGACTGCAGGATATGAATACCCACAATATGATGGTAATAGTAAAAATAGAAAATCCATCGAGAAAGGTATCGATCTCCTTCACAAATATAACATGCCTATTAATGGTATGAGAAGAGATCAAATGACTGAGGAAAATATGGGAGAGAAGTTGGAAAATGGAATAGATCTCATTTCCCTCAGAGAAAAGGCAAAGGATGAACAAATGTATCTTATGTGAAAAAACCCCTTGGTAATTTCTTTCGAGCGGGTCTTTGTGCAAATACTGTGTCTCTTTCAAATAATCTAAATAGTCTTCCAGAATTGAATCAACATAGTGAATTTGAATATGACAAATTTAAAAGTAGTTACGTAAATAGGCAAAAACAGTGTGGAAAATTATGTCTGACTCAGCACCATTTTTTGGTACTTAATGATGAATTATCACGTATTCTTGGTTTTCATCGGATGAACTACTCCCAATTGAAAATAATGAGTATACTGTTAGACAGGCACCTGGTCAAGCTAGTTCTCTTCTGGATAAATACTTAATTTGTTTACTGTAATATTTTTGCACGTCGCGTTACTGATGATGTGAAAGTGCCACTTTTACGTACCGTTTCTGTAGATACAGGAGATTACTCTTATGGTACAAAACAAGTCAGTAACTTTTCATCACCCAACTACATACCAGTTCATCACACAGGATTTTCCACAATTGAAGTTGATATAAAAGATCACGTTGGTTTGTCAATACCAATTGTATTTGGTGCGCTAACAGCTACAATTAATTTTAAACGTATTGACTAGATAGAGATAGAAAAGGAAAAAAATGAGTCAATACGACGAATATTACGCCTCACAAGTAGATGGGGATAGAGGGGAGGAATATCCCAGATTTATGTTGGTTCACCATATCAAAAAGGTCAAGGTATTGGAAGCTTTCTCACTGGTCTATTGCGGCTTGTTCTCCCTCTCTTGACTAGAGGATCTCGTGTAGTCAGAAAAGAAGCTCGGAGGCTGGAATAAATGTTATAGATGATTTAGAGGCTAATATTCCACTTGAAAACTCATCTAAGAATCGTTTTGGAGGATCTGGTCAGTAGTAGGGCTAGGCGGCTATCAACTCATTTGCCAACAGATGGCACCCCTGTCGCTAGTTACCGACACCAACAGATGGCGCCACCGACTAAAGGAGGGTTCTGTTCCGTGCTAAGTGACCTGCAGTCGGTCAAAAGTGAGGTTGGTAACGGTGATTTCTGCTAAGTTAACATTATAAGGTTCTGTTCTGTGCTAAGTGATCATTTATCGGTAAAACAGTTTCTTACCATCAGTCGGTAAAGCAGGTAATTCGGTAACTTTTTATATTATCATTTTACCATAGGTCGGTAAGGTAGGGAGTTACATTACCATCAATCGGTGAAGCAGGGAAGGTCGGTAACTTTTTATATTATCATTTTACAATTGGTCAGTAAGGTAGGGAGCTACATTACCAGCAGCCGGTAAAGCAGGTAGGTCGATAATTTTTATATTTTCATTTTACCATCGGTCTGTAAGGTAGAAAGCTGAATTACCATTAACCGGTGAAGCAGGGAGCTCGGTAACTTTTTATATTATCATTTTACCATCAGTCGGTAAGGCAGGGAGCGGCATTACCATCGGTCGGTAAAACAGGAAGGTCGGTAACTTTTTATATTATCATTTTATAATAGGTCGGTAGAACAGGAATCGTCGATAATGCACATTTCCAGCCACAGATGGAGCCTCAGTTGCTATATCAGGAGCCTACCCTACCAATCGGGTGTAAATAACTGATGACGTCACTCAATCCTTTCTTTCAACGCTGATATCAATGTATCAACTGTCGGAAATGCATTTATCGGCCATTGAATTGATTCTCAGTCTGCCCGTACCTTACCGACATACTGTGTGTCGCCCCCAGTGTGTCCTGCGCGCGCTGGTATCCGCTCCACGTTCACGGGTGTTCCTGTGTTTCTACAAGTGTCATGCGTCTACCTTATATAGACCGATGATATTTGAGCGACAATTCATACTTATCATAACTCAAACTAATTAACAAATATGAAGAACGTTGGTTAAACATTAAAATTTGATTTATTTATTTTTTAATTTTCACATTTTATTCAACATTTTCAAATTACTGGGATACTGTAGCCCGCAGTCAATCGGACTTCTCTTTCTACCATGTGAGATAGACAACGAGATACATGAGAATTCGAAAGAAGCGTTGCAAAATGTCTCTCTTTCTATCGTATGAGTTGAACAGAGATGGTCCGATGGTGTTCAAACGACAATTTATGTACTCTGCGCATGCGCAATCTGATACTGTAGCCTGGATCAACCTACATTTTATCAATTTGAATTTCGCGCGCTCAGAACCTAAGGATATTTTGAAGGAATTAATACATAAAAAAACAACTCAATTTGAACCAGGAAAGTCAGGCTCAGTGGATGTGCGCCATCTTGGAAAATATTTAAATCGGTTTTCATGGTATTATATATTGAAAACACGATAATGATACGTAACTGGCAAAGCCTGTGGTTCACGCATCATTCTTATCGCTCAGTGCATGGTCATTTGCGCATTCGCAGTATGAAGTTTCTCCCATAATCGGAAGTTACTAGTTAGGGTTACTTAAAAGTTATAACTAATGAAACTAAGATGAAACAAAATTAAATTAAGCTGAAGCTAATTAAGCCAAGATAAAAGTAATTAAATGAAGTTAAAGATAACTTAACCATAATAAAATTAATTAATTTAGGTACAAAATAATTGAACTAAGAAAAAAAATTAATTTTAAATAAAAATCATCAACAACTTGAATAATTAAATAATAAAATAATTAATGTTTTGACTTATTCTACTAGGATAGGGAATCAGGAATGAATACACATAGTTTTATTGGCTGAAATATAAATTTTTATTTAACAACAATCTTAAACTAGTTGTAATAGATCACAATCATTATAAAAAAAATCTTGACCTAGATTTATAGAAGTATTCACTAATATATTACATGTTTTTGGCGCAATTTCCTAATAACTGCTTGACACACAGGGCTTTTTAGTGAATGGCCACTGTTAATAAAGAATTGCAGCTCATGCACAAGATCGTTCGGATCCGTATGAAGCAAGATACAATGTTCAAGATAGGATAGCTCCTTCTCCTCCCCCTCCTCATTATCATCATTATTACCCTCCTCCTCTCCATACTCATCCTTCTCCTATAAATAAGACTTCATGATTGTGACTAGGTCAGTATAGTCTGAGACACCTACGCATTAACATGTTTCGAAAGGAACGAGATATGCTGAGTTAAATAGCAAAAATTAGTGATGAAATTCGACGTAAACATCGTACGCTCAGGTTGGATAAAGAAGCTACCGAAAGTATTTTGAGAGATACTTTTCAACCTATAGTCACACCACTACAAAAGCTAGTAGATATATCAGATAAATCAATCAAACAAAATAAATTATTGAATAATAAAATCGAAAAAGATGAAAAGAAAGATGAAGACGGAGAAGAAGAAAATGGAGAAGAAAATGATAATCTTTCTTTCATGACTGCTGATGGTGATAGTGATGATTGTGATCAGGAGCATGATAAAACAATGATTGAAGAAAATGTTGAACCTATTGATAATCTTGGCAAGTTGACAAGTAAATTTATTGGACTATCAAATAAAAATAGGAAAAAATATTTGGATATGGTTTATGGTGTACGAAAACTTAGTGATGGTACACTCATGATTGGTGATACACCTATTAGCTTTGGTGGAGAATATATCAAGGTTGGTGAAAGACTTTACATGAAAACCACAGGTGTATTGGAACTTTTATTCAAGCAAAACCCTGATGAAATTTATAAAAGCCCTGATGATCTAAAGAACTATGAAGAAATTCTTATAGCGACAAATGCACACAAGAAGAATTATAGTCCTACTTCACCTATTCGCTCAAACAATACTGCAAAATATAATAATATTATAGTGAAACTTTTTCCACATAAACGATTATCAACAACTGGAAGTTCATTAAAGAAAAATAAATGATTAAGGAGTTTACCGCCTAACCTCATGATAGTAAGGAGAGACTCAATACCAGACTACGTTTATTGGGATGATCCAAATGAGCTAGTCGATCGTCTTCGTTTACTGTTGGCATCACAAGCAGCAGGTAATCTGATTCACAGTAATGAAATAGTTTCAATCATTGAAGAATTGCGGGAGGCTCAAATTATATATTAAGAGAGAGCAGATGAATATGACGTCAGTATTGAAATGAGCATTGACGTGTTGGGACATAATTGTCAGTTAACCTCTGCACAGTCTTAAGATGGCTTCTACTTGTCAAAATTGTTCAAGAGTTTTTTCACGAGTAGATAACTTGAAGAGACATCAGATGTGCTCTGGCAAGAAAGCACATAATCTCTCTTCCCACATGAATAGCTATGGTAAATCTGAAAGCTATGAATTTGTTCCCCTCAAATTGTCATTGCAGAGCTGCGTAAAGTCCTAAAGCAAAAGTGTGCTGCTCTCAAAGAAAATTTAATAACAGAAAGAAAGAAGTTGACATGTCCAAAGGTACGAAACCAAATATGTACCGGAATAAGACGTAAATATGATTCGGCTTTCAATGTGAACAAGAATTTAAGTTTCGAGACTCTCAATGAAGAGGCTTCAAATAAAAGATTGGAGCACAATGTCAAAGTTATCAAGAGAGATGATGAGCATATGGATCAACATGCAGCGAAAGACAAGAAGGAGGATGTTACTGGAAAGCATGAGATAGATAGTGAAGAGAGTAAAGAAGATAATATAAATTATGAGAAAATTGATAAAGAGGAGATAGATGAACAAGAGATTGAAGCGATAGATGCTGAAGAGTTGGAGGATAATGATGATAATGAGCAGGAGGAGGGTAATGATGATGATGATGATAATGAGGAGGAGGAGGAGGGTAATGATGATGATGATGATAATGAGGAGGAGGAGGAGGAGGGTAATGATGATGATGATAATGAGGAGGAGGAGGAGGAGGAGGAGGAGGAGGAGGAGGAGGAGGAGGAGGAGCTATCCTATATTGAACGTTGTATATTGCTTCATACGGATCCAAACGATCTTGTGCATGAGCTGCATTTTTTTATTAACAGTTGCCATTCACTAAAAAGCCCTGTGTGTCAAGCAGTTATTGAGAAATTGCGCCAAAAACATGTAATATATTAGTGAATACTTTTATAAATCTGGGTCAAGATTTTTTGTATGATGATTGTGATCTATTAGAACTAGTTTAAGATTGTTGTTGAATAACAGTTTATATTAAGCGAAAAAAACTATGTGTATTCATTCCTAATTCCCTATCCTGGTAGAATAAGTCAAAACATTAATTATTTTATTATATAATTATTCAAGTTGTTAATTATTTTTATTTAAAATTAATTTTTTCTCCTAGTTCAATTATTTTGTACCTAAATTAATTAATTTTATCATGGTTAAATTATTTTTAACTTAATTTAATTAGTTTTATCTTGGCTTAATTAGCTTCAGCTTAATTTAATTGTTTTTTATCTTAGTTTCATTAGTTATAAGTTTTAAAGTATCATTATCGTGTTTTCAATATATAATACCATGAAAACCGATTTAAATATTTTCCAAGATGGCACACATGCACTAAGCCTGACTTTTCTTGTTCAAATTGAGTTGGTTTTTTATGTATTAATTCCTTCAAAATATCCCTAGGTTCTAAGCGCGCGAAATTCAAATTGATAAAATGTAGGTTGATCCAGGCTACAGTATCAGATTGCGCATGCGCAGAGTACCTAAATTGTCGTTTGAACACCATCGGACCATCTCTGTTCAACTCATACGATAGCTCCTGATATAGCAACTGAGGCTCCATCTGTGGCTGGAGATGTGCATTATCGACAATCCCTTTTTTACCGACCTATGATAAAATGATAATATAAAAAGCCACCAACCTCCCTGTTTTACCGAATGATGGTCACGTGAATACCTACCTTACCGACCGATGGTGAAATGATAATATAAAAATTACCGACCTCCCTGTTACACCGACTGATGGTAATGTAACTCCCTACTTTACCGACCTATGGTAAAATGCTAATACAAAAAGTTACCGACTTACCTGGTTTGCCGACTGATGGTAAGAAACTGTTTTACCGATAACTGATCACTTAGCACACAACAGAACCTTATAATGTTAACTTAGCAGAAATCACCGTTACCAACCTCACCCTAGCCCTACTACTCTGGTCAGAATTTGAAACGCCTTTCTATTGATAAAATGGAGAATATTATAAACGGTTCTGGTTATAAGACCATTAGGAAGAAGCTAATGGTTTAGTCGATTTCTAATCGAGGTGCACTTAAGGTAGAAAGTCGAAATCCTATTAATAAGAAACAAAAAGAAAACCTCCAAAAAATGAAGAAACGTGGTACGGTGAATAGAAAGAAAGCTACAAAGAATAAAAGAAAAACCAAGACTACAAAAAAGTATGTGATGCATAAAAATCTAAAACATCCTATTGATGATATATTTGGAATTTAATAGTGTATGAAATGCGCATCCGAGAGAAATGAAATATTTTTTAAATGTCGTTTCTACATTCCCGTTCTTGTGAGTGCTTAAAGTCTGAGTTGGATCTATTTCCGATAACTCCTACACAAACCTCGATAGGAAGCTTGCAATAGGTGCACTAAAAACCTGTTTCATCCCTCACCGCCGACTCGCCTATAGAATTTGTCATTCCTGGTCATGATGATGAATACATTGATTTGGCTCACACAATGCCAAGTCTTAGGTTGAAATTAATAACTCCCCCTACGGTTGTTGTAAAATACGCACAGTTGGAAAATGTAGGTCCTGTAAAGAACTTACTATATTCCTGATTCAATCAAGTAATTGCCGATTTTGATACAAATTTAGTACCCTCCACCCAGTAATTCTTATGCTTATCGGGCATACATTGAAACTCTTCTTCACTATGATCCTGCTGCTAAACATGGTAATCTGGCTGCCTCTCTTTGGTATAATAACACACCTGGAAAACTGGATGATTTCGATAATAATGAGGGATTAAAATCCCGCCAAAAATATTCAAGTGCTGGTAAATCTACTGATCTTATTGGAAATCTGCACTTTGACATTCTCAACCGAGCCAAATTTCTTCTCTATGGTGTAGAATCGAGACCCCGTCTAGTGCGCTCTACATATTTGTTTTGTCTCATCGATAGCACCAATGGCTGTAGTATAAATATTGAGGAGGCCTCACTAGTTGTACGACGATCAAAATTCAGTCCACGTATTCTACTAGCTCATGCAAAGCTCTGTCTCATAACACTGTAAAATATCCTATTATACGTGTCGTAGTAAGATTTTTGATTTTACACTCGGACGTTCACACTGAAACGCTTGATAACGTTATTCTCGACAAATGCCAACGAGAATAGTGATTGGTTTTGTGGATAATGCTGCATTCAATGGAAGTGGAAACAAAAATCATTCCAATTTTGAAAATAATATAATTAATTATCTCTCGATTTATGTTGATGGCACTCACATATAATCCAAACCACAACAGCCATCATTTTGGAAAAAGAAGTTGTATGTCGAAGCTTATCACAAATTATTCAGCGGAACTGGTATCCATTTTCTAAATGAAGGCAATAATATTGACAGAGAATATTACCCTGCAGGAAACTGTCTGTTCGCCTTTGATCTTACACCTGATCTCTCAGCAAACTGCTACTCTACCCAGAATCTTGTAAAAAATGGTATTCTCATAATTGAGGTGCGTTTCGAGGAAGCATTGACTAGCACTATTGATTGTTTTGTATATGCGAAATATGATAATGTTCTGGAAAAAGACTGGTCCAGACAGATTATTGTCGACTTTACTGCTTGAGCTGTAGTTTCTCTGGATCGTTATTGTACTTATCATTGGCTTATATTTCCACCATTTTCACTTACTGATCTGATGAACTAATCGCAACAACAAAATAACTGGCCTAGTTGTCATCATCATGGCATTGAGTAGTTTGGAGGAGATGTCCAAACGAATTTTCCTCGCGCAAATTTGCGTGACATTGCCCGAAATGCCAAACTGATGTACACCCGAAGACATAAGAAACCCAAGTTACTACAGAAATTTACAAGTAGACAAGCGATACATTTGGAGGAGCTAAAATGCCCATCATTCAAAAAATTACCATTCATAGACGAGTTTTGTTTCCATCATGCTGTGAAAAAGGAAGCAATGTTTGTGTGCTCTTAATAATGCATTCAGACGAAAAAACTGGCTTGAGAAGCGACGAGAGGATAAACTACTCTCATTGTCCTACAATAAAATATGAGGCTACAGTACTAGTACGCTCAGATCCCCTACAACCTATGGACAGAGCATTGCGGCCAATTCTAAAGATTCGGATAATGAATCGGTAGACTTGATTACGAAACTACCCTACCATTATCATCTAAGAAGCATTAACAGCTTACAAATTCTACAAGTATTTTGACTCTCCAAAGCTCGGACAGTCGGCGTGTTTCCTGCAGATCAGATTCCTAAACGTTGGACAAGGCCATCTGCAATTGTAGCTAATTTTGATGAACAATCCAAACCTGGAACTCACTGGATCGCCCTCTACGTTGGAGATGATGGAAGGGGTACCTCCTTTGACAGCTACGGGTTACCGCCTCTTATACCTAAACATCTTCTTCGTTTACGGGACATTGTACCTTCTACAGGAGGAACACAAATAGACCACAAGCTGCGACTTCGAATGTTTGTGGGAAATATTGCATTAGCATTTTCCATTGTATGTGTAATGGTTATTTTCTGTCTTATTTCACTAATTTTTTTTCGAATAATTCAGAAGAAAATGATTATCTTGTGCGAAATTTTTACAAGATTTTTTCTAAAAAAAAAGTCAAAAACAAATTTCAAGGCACACATTTCAAACTTTTTTTCTACGTTCTACATACATGTAGAAACGCATTTTTTAGCTTGGTCAATATCTTTGCGCATGCGCACAGTTGTCACAAAATATTTAAATCAATAAAATCAATTAAATGAATGACATTTTATGAATGAAGGGTAAAAAAGGGATGTTTTTTTTTAATGCTCAGGATACTTTTCAGTAGTGTGAGAATCACCTTCTCCTTGATTTAGAACATAATGGGTGTTTTTTTAACTTGAAACCCCCTCGGGAAGCAGGAGTGGGGGTAACTTTATAATTTCAAACGGGAACCCCAATTTTTTATCACATATTCAGATTCCCTTTTATGAAATACGTAAGTTTTATTCGAAATTTTTTTTTCGATTGGTGAAAAAAACCCTCTTCCCTGCCTGCTGGCAGGAGGGCGGTAGGAAATTTTCTCAAAGTCGCTTTTCCCTCTCGAAAATAAAAAGATTTTATTGCGGATACGCTAGAGTCCCTATTTAGCAGTTCCCGATTTAACAGACAAGGGGGTCCAAGGGGGCGAGAGAGAAGCACTGCTAGGTCAGCTGAGCAACTCCGCAACAACGCTGGAGTGTATGAAAAAAGCGGGCAGTATCTCCCGCGGTTAATCGTGTCGTCTGCTTCAGTCATTTTGTCAGTTACAGATATGTCGCAGTAAATTCGCTTCAGTGTTTAGTTTAAGGTAAAAAAATGTCGAAGGAAAATAAGAGGAAGCGATTATTTTTTCAAGAGAAATAGGAGCTGTTGAATGAAGTGAAATCTGGTGCTTCAAAACAGTCCATTTTACGGAAATATGATATCGCTGAGATTACCCAGTCATTTGTTAACTAATATTCAATTGTTCAAATAATTTTAATTTGTTTAAACATTTAAGAGTATTCTCGAAAAGCAAAGTAAAACATAAAAATATGTCAATCTTTTGAAAAATAGCAACAAAAAAATGTAAACAAAACAATTTTTTAAGAAATTATAATTTGCTCAAACATCTACGAGTATTCATGATAAACAAATTAGTACTTGAAAATATTAAAATTTGTCGATTTAGTGAGAAAATATTTCTCCTGCTTTTTTTAGGTACATACAATATATGCTTGAACAAATACGTATTATTTAAATAATTGTAAAATTATTGAAACAAATTATTTTATTGTTGTTATTGATTAAATAACTCATAATGTCTCGAAAATACGTTTATTTCACGAATTAGCTGAAAAAACAAATAGTTAAAAAAATTTAAATTGTTTAAACAATTGAATATTAGTAAACAAATGACTGGGTATTCTTAACTTGCTGATCAATGATTATTTATGTAGAAAAAAAATTTTAAAAAGCGTCAATAAACCGCAATATTACGTAAAATTCACATTTGTCACTATGGGGTTTTCTATGGGGATCCATAAGAGTGGCTTAAAATTATTCAACCTATAAATTTAGGATTGATTCTTATTCTCTTACAAATTCGGAACAATACGCTAAAACGTGGAATTATTTGTACCATGTTATCAGGTTCAAATATTAGATTTACAAAAAGCTGACTTTTTCCCATGGTAAATCATGGTTTTTGCACGACCACTAAATATTAACCGATTTTGCTCAAATTTGAAGTTTTTTTTGGGGAATTCGAACAAAACTGGGGGATCAGAGCAGAGATATTCGATAAAAAAAACCCAACAACTATAAATAAGAACCACATTATCACGTACATACTTAAAGATCGGTACTTTGATAAAGTTTGGTTTTCGAGCACAAGCATTGTCACATTCACTATGATCTAAAACCAAAACGGCGAAAATACCAAGAAAATATTTTTTTGGGACAAAACTTTAACAGAAATGGTTCATATGCCCCTGAATGTTTATGGTTTGGAGAGTCCCGATATAGCTTGAAGGCCATTGAGGGTACCCCCGAGACGGTAGCTATATCGGGACTCTAGTGTATTTTTTTCAGTGAATGCGAATTTTTTAGACATTTCGATAATTCAAGTATTGGAAATTATATTAAGATGTATCACGAAAACCTTATTTTCAATAAAGTAAGCAAATGAAATGTTGTTTAACGATTCATTCAATTTTTGTATTGAAAGTTGGTTAAAAATTGTATCGAATATATTTTTTTATTATTAAACACCTATTTTCAATTTAATACTTCTAAGAAAAATTAGAAAAATTTTTTTGAACTCTCCTCCAATTCAATTTGTTAGGCATGGGTTAACTTATTATAATAAAGACAGATTTACATGCCAAAGGTTTGATATAAAATTGATTTTTTATTTTTCATTCTAACTGATATGATGTTTGTTTGTGAGAAACTTTGGTCCTTTTGAATAGAAAAATCTTGTTGTCAACAAAATATTCCCAGACGAGTCATTCGAAGGAAACAAGTAATATTTTTTCAAAATCTGAATATTTTTTGTAATATTTCAAAACATTCTAAATTCTTAGAAAAAAGTTCAAGATGAAAGTTATTCCATCCAATAAAACGGAACTTTTTTGTGAAATAAAATTTTTTTGCTAACGTGTAACTTTTGAATCAAATCTATTCATATACCAATTTTGACTTTGATTTTTAGAAAATGCACGTGATTTTTGAGGCACATAATTTTCCTTGCGGGGACGTTATTTGGCCACCGAAATACAGCAAAGTCAGCCAAAACTTTAATCCTATCTTGATGCGCGCGATTTTCACAGCTGCTGGTGCTGCGCTGGAGTGGACATTTTCACTGAAAATTTGGAGTGGATATTTTAGCCTTAAATTGGGCATAACTCTTGCGCACACTGAAGAATTAACTTTAACCATGGTAAACTTCTTCGCCCCAACATACTGCTTAATTTTCGTGAGCATAGAAGCATGTGCTTCAAGTATTCTTGGAGTAGAGTACGATGATGGAGTGCACATTTTTTCGCCAAATTCAAAATTTTCGATATTTGAATGCGTGATACTTTGATAATTTGAGAAGCACATCTTTTTTCTTTATACGGTGTCTACTCGCCACCCAAATCTAATAAAAAATCGGAAGATTTTCGACCTGGGTAGTTGCGCGCACTTTCCACAACTACAGACCTTGGAGCGGACATTTGAGTTATAAAAGCGGTGACACGACTTTAAGATTTTCTTGCTGAGTTATAAATCGAAGCACAATGTTAAATCCGTGAAATTTTAGTGGCCTACACTCCACTGAACTAGCATGATTTTTCTCAGAATTTTCAAACATTGTGCGGAAAAGCTGTGAGCATGCAAAGCATTCAATTTGTAGCTCGTGACATATATTACACGTGTATATTTTTCGGATTTTTTCCAACTATTATATATTGTATTTTTTTAAGAGGGTTTCTGTAATGACAGTAAGCTTTTGTTTCTATTTCAGGTAGTTTGTCTGTAAATTTGTATGCAACATAACTTGTATTTTAAGTGTTGGTTTGCGTATAATATCACGGTGACAGAAAAATGATACTTTTCGTGGAAATAAACTTGAACAGAATATTTCTTGAGTATCGAAACAGCGCATACTTGGTGGTAAATATTGTAAACGTACAGATCTTGCATCATGTACGCAAACGTCAACGGTGGAATTACCCACTTTCTCCTTATTCTAAAAATATTAATTCATTTTTTTCCACAACATAATATAAATCAATAAATTAAAATTATGTAAAATGTTCCCCTTTTTTATTCACAGACCTCTCATACACGTAGTCAGTAAGAATACTTTTACTTGCAGACCACTAATCGATAAAAAATCAAATATAAAAAATGTTCTATTTTTTCTTTAAATCATAATAGTATGTATGTATGTATACCATTAAGCAAGCCATTTCCCTTTCGGGGTAGGCGTGACACTACCCGATTCGGGTAGTGTTTCTAGGTGGATAGTTTCTTGTAGTAAATAACTACAAGTGTGGGCTCACCACACCCACGACACGCCAACAGCACGCAGTTATTAGTATTCCCGAACGGACACCCATCCAAGTACTAACCGCGCCCAACAATAGTGATATAATAAAAATCATTTTTTAATTTTCTTATGTTATTTTCTCAATATTAATTAGGCTTCTCATTTGTCAAATATATATATATATATATATATATAGACAGATAGATAGATAGATAAACGTTTATTTTTCAGTCTGCTGGCCTTAAAAAATTGACTTGCTTACACTTCTATTTTTACAGAATTTTCTTAAAACTAACCCTTAAAGACTAACATCCATCCATTCCTTATCTCTAAGTCGCACTATCTACTATTTACAATATTTAAATGTTACTTATATCTACTTTCTCTCCTATTTACAATCTTTCCGTCTCCATTCCTCTTCCTCCTTCCTTCTCTTCATCTCCATCTTACCCAACACTCCCTTCACCCATGCTACTGCCCTTTTTTCCCCCTTTTCATGCAACAATACCTCCATGCTTATCTCACTTCTTTCCACCTTCAGGCACTCCTCCAACCAGTGCTCCATTCTTGCATCCCCCTTTCCACACAGTTCACACATCCTCTTCTCCCGCGAGAGCCAGCACCCACACCTCATCCTCGCTATAAGCTCCTGACTTCCTTTCTCTCCTTTCTCACATAAATATTGCGCTCTTGTCCTTGGCATAATCCCCACATAGTTCCCGTTAAAACTTGACTCTCTTATTCTCTCTTCCCCCTCTGCCTTCTCTCTCTCCATGCCATTTCGCTTAACCAAGTCATAAACCTTCCTTCCTTCCTCGTGCATCCTTCTCACTTCATCCATCTGCAGTCCATTCATTCTAAAATACCTTTCCCTCTCAGCCTCCATCTTCCCACCCCGTCTTCTGTTCTCCTTCTCCCACCAACATTCCCTAACCAGCCTACTTCCCCCCTCTTCTGAAAATTTCTCCTCATATTTACACGCCCTGCTCCCTGCTAGAATCCCTACACTCGTTCTCCCCGTCTCCCTCCTGACAATATACTTAGGCGTGTTCCTTGCCAACCCCAGGGTCCACATTACATACCTCTCCTGCGTTCTATTTGCCTCTTCACTTTCCTTCCACCCCCACACCTCCACTCCATACAATAGCACACTCATCACTAGCGAATCAAACAGCTTTATTCTCCGTCCAAAATCATCTGCGAATAGCTTCTTTCCCAACCCCCACACCTGGCTCATCACTCCTACAAGTTGAATGCCGAAGCCATTTAATATGCTTAAATGGTTATGGTTTTGACCAG
>CAKNXH010060479.1:79144-92203 GCA_932178445.1 Andricus quercusramuli
ACTCCAGGTCTTTCAGATTTCGGGTCTAATGATCTAACCAAATAAGCTACGGAGAGGCGAGAAGACTTTCTTCACAACTCCTACAAGTTGAATGCCGAAGCCATTTAATATGCTTAAAGATTAATTTTTAATCATTCCAACATGAGAGTGATTTTATGAATTGATGTTACGGTTTTAGACCAGCAAAAAATAGCAAATAATATTATGTTAATGTTTCTTTTCTACATGGTCTAAAATTAATATTTTTTAAATATTGATTTGTATTTCAAAGTTGTGAAAAGAATCTCTCTAGATCCGCTGGAATTAGAACTCCCAGTCTTTCAGATTTTCGGTCTGATGCGCCTTCTGGTCATGAAACGTACTTAACTTTATTTAATTTCGAAAACTTACTTCCGCTCAGCTCCCCCCTCCGACACACTGTTATTACCAATTTTTTTGAAGGTAGCCCCCCCCCCCCCCTCAAATTGGTAACGTAGTTTATGGACGGCCCCTATGTTATGATTGACTGACGATTCAAAACAATTGTTAATAAAATTCGATTGGAAACAATTCAATCGAAACACTGTGAATTATTACACAGTAAAAACAAATACTTGAAGTTACGTTCTACTTAATTTCAAATTTTACTTGAAATAAGGAAGCAAATGAATTCAAGTATAAACGCGATCTTGAAGGAAGTACTTACTTATCCTAAATAAGAAATAAGTATTTCCTGACTGAAATAAAATAAACTATGCACCTAAATTTCAATATACATTCCTGAAAGTAAGTTGGAGGCAACCTCAAATAACGTGTAAGGCTTTCTTTACCTAAAATTAAGAAGTACGCTGTACTGAATTTCAGGTTGACTATGCCTTAATCGCGCTGGTGCATGCACGCGATGCGTTCTTGGTATTCTGCTCCATTTGTATAATCTAGTCCGCATTCCAAAAGACGCTTTGTCTTAAGTCTCTAAAATTTTCGAACACAACCGGAATTGTATAGTGGTGTTCACATAAATAAAAAAGTGAGTCTCCGAGATTCTTGGTGCAGACAAAGTGTTTTACTTGTGAATTTATAGAAAATCCAAAAGGACTTCATGAAAATTATGTTTATAATTTATGTGATTACAGGTTAGCGCTCACGGGTCACAGGAGGAGGGGGGGGGGGGGGAGGTGAGTAGATGAATAATTTCAGTATAAATATGAAACTTACTTTCAGCAAGGAGAGTCCTTAATTCAATGTCATCTCAACCTTACACTACCTTTTCAGTGTGAATATCGTCTTAATTTCAGGTCTTTGCTTCCTGAATTTCAGGTCTTTACCACCTTAGTTTCAGGTTTTTACTGCCAGAATTTCAGTTTTTTTGTTTGCTTACTTTAATGATAGAAACAAATTCTTAATTTCAGGTTTCATATGCTTCTTTTTGTTATACGCTAAAACAATTCCAAGTTTTGACCTAAGTTATGTGTTTTGTTTGTACTGTGATAGCTCATTACTATTTACTTTGTCCAAATAACGAAAAATAAAATCGTCTCTACAGGTGGATGAAAATTCAGCCCAACACTCGGCGATACTCGAAGTGAGAAAGAAACAGTCTAAAAAGGACCAATTTTTCCCAGATTCTAAAAATGAGCCTGTGAAGCTCATTTTTTGAATATCTCAGAAATTATTAATAATTTTTAAAAAGTACTCATACGTTTTTCGAACGTGTGCCAGTACTGCCAACAGAAGAAAGTTTCGTGGCGACCAACTTCTCCCGATAGATTTAACAGACCTAACCACAAAATATGCGTCGCTGCGTAAAATTAGGATATCGTTTTTGCTTGTAAATATTTGGTGCAATAGACACAGTTGGGCAGTGTTATTGTGTTTTCTGGTAAGTAAATTAAGTTGTTTTGCTATATTAACCCTTGTCATTCTTGTTGTGCAGATTAATTAATTTTCCTCACTCAGGTACTAGTTGTCACAGTAGCTTCGGGGCTTGTTGTCACTGTGAAAACTATAGCCTCGAAATAAATGCCCTACTAAAAATGATTTAGTTTTATTCGTAAGGAAAACTGGTAAGATCTTAACGAGTTCTTATGAACATTTGTCGCTATCACTTGTAGGAACTCGTGTACTTTATACCTGGCTATGGGTCTCTGCAGGAAAACTATTAACTGTATATATCCAGTGTAAGCTATGGGCTCATTCTGCTTGCGCTGGTAAGAAGGATCTATTTTATTGCTGTCCCAATTGTGCGTCCCATGTTGAGAGTGAAGAAAAGGAGAGTGACAACATGTATTAATAGCTGAGACAACTAACCCTATGCACGGGATAAGTTGTCACACTCTACTTTTTTTTTATTAATATTTTTTTTAAAATGGACGCAAAATCAATTTGTTTCATGTGCAAGAATTTGAAGCCAAAGGATGAAATATATTATTATTTTTTTTAAAAGTACCAGATTTATTTAATATATGAATGCTTTGAAAACGTTAACATATGCATCTCATTGTTTTTCTTTCAGTCATTGAAAATTTTATCATCAAGAAATCGAAAATTACTATAAACAACAGGCAGTATTGGGTACAGTAATTTGTTTCAAGTACACCATTGATCAATAATGGCTTTCCTACGGTTCTTTGTCCATTTCTGAAACAACTTATAGCTATTTTTTATAGATCTGAACTGTAAAGCAACGTTGATACTCTTTTTTTAATTCCATTTTTTACATTTTTTAGTGCTTGTAGGTCTAAAAAGAAAGGACGAGTTCACTAATCAGCCACGGTGGGCAGGAATCAAATTTCATCGAAGCTGAAATGTCAACCAAAACGGTTCAGGCAAAATGATAGGTAACCATTGATCGAATCATAATCCATATTGCATGAAATCCTAGCTGATCATTTTTGTATGATTTACGATGATTATTTTCAAGAATTTTCATATTGACGCATTTTCACGCATATTTTACTTATTTTGCATAAAAATTAAGTACATAAAGCTTTAAATTATCATGTGAAGTAATGAATAAAAGAATTTTTTGTGTTTCTTGATAAAACATTATTTATAAAGAGGATAAAAAATACCAAAAATAATGTAATAATTTGAATTGTTATAAACTTAACCCTTCGAGGACAACGTGGAATCGCGGGACGAATAGAGCAACGTCGGGTGTATACACACCCCCTCTGTTTTTTGCGTTTAAATTTTTATTGGTGCATTTCCGGGTTTCGAAAAATACTTAGATTCAATCTCAAATACCTAGAATCAATGTAGTCAATAATTAAGGAAAGTTGTCGGATAGCTGATCAATTGTTTAACTATTCATTGAATTTGTTATGAACAAGTGAGTGAGTTAAAATGGATTTATAGGGATTGGCAGTGATTCGTCAATGGATTCGCACTAAATATGAATCATTTATAGTCAGAAATCAATTTTTAACTAAATTCATGAAGGACAATAAATAATTTGTTATTTTACAAAAAGATTGTATGAACAATTAGCCACATCAGGTATTTATGATGAAATAAATAAAGTTTTTCTACTGAATACGACAAAAATTATAGAGAAATATCACTCACACTCAGAAAAATGGTTGGCTGGTACATCCATTTTTGTTGGTTAAGGAACAGTTGGCTAGGAGATCTGTTCAGATTGATAGAAAAGCCAAGTCCGTTGGACACAATGATCATTTTAAATAATGATAACAATAATAATAAATCTTTATTGAGTTCGTAACAAGAAGGATATGTACATGGCAGACAGAGTTAACATAAGAACTCAAAGGGCGAGGTGCAGCTTAAAGCTGCTTTCGAACCTAACCCTCTTAATCTAATTTAAAATATAAGTAAACGATACTTAAAAACTAGGGCTTGAATATATAGTTTTCGAGATCATTGCAGAAATAGATAGAAACTGATTGCGGTGCCATAATGCGAAATACTCTATAACTTATATTAAAATACGGAACTAAGATAAAAGAAGACAAGAATGAAATTACTTATTATGAAGAGAAAAATCATGTTACCGTGCGAAGGCGTTCAGTTATTTCCTTTCTTACAGTGGGGATGAAGTAAGACGCCAGCGGGCTTTTTAAGCTGTTTAAGAGACGTGGAGCCGCGTGGGAAAAAATGGATTCCCCTTTCGATGTGTTCGCTCGCGGGACATATAGGTTGCCATCGAATCTTATCGCAAGAGATTTTCTAGCTCGCTTATCTTCTACGAATGACAATAAATCGAATAAATATTCCGGAACGCCCTGCGAGAGGACCCCGGAAGAGAGGACACATAGTTGTACTTCCCATCTGTGCTTAAATTTCAGCCAGCCAGATTCTTCCAAAGCGGGTGTAATATGGTCGTATTTTCTAATTCTATATATGAATCTGAGGCACGCATTTTGCACCCTCTGTATCCTCTCTCTCAGAGTGGCATTTAGGCGAGGGCCGTATGTCGTATACGCATATTCAAAGAGGGACAGTACCAATGACTGACAAAGCAACAGTTTTACCCTGAGTGGAAGGGAGCAACGGAAGGGATACAATTTTCTTAAACGCAGATACGCCGCTTTGATTTTAGTGGTTACATGATCCTCGAAACTCCAAATGGATTGCATTTTAAGACCTAAGTTTTTCGCATGAGCTACGATGGACAAAACGGATCCACCTATCTCAAAGTTGGGTAAACGAGCATCTTTAAAGTTGCCTTTAGGAAGAATAACGGATTTAGCAGGGTTAATAACAAGAGCTCGCTCATCAGCCCACCTCGCGATGAATTTCAGAGCCAGGGACAACACTGCTGTACCGACATCTAGATCTTCCAGTTTGCAGCGTATATGTGTGTCCTGTGTGTCATCGGCATACATGTGGATCGTGACTTTCACTTTGCCTCCGGATACCGCTTCCAAAATCGACAGGAATTTCATCAAGGGGTCTGGAAGGTCATTGGTGTAAACAGAGAAAAGAGGCGGACTAAGAACAGCACCTTGTGGTACCCCTTTACATAGGGGTCGGATGGGTGACGATCGAGAGGTTGAGGTGTTCGATATTTTCACTCGCTGGCTTCTATTTGAGAGAAAGCCACTAAACCAAGACATTTCTTTCCGAGGAATTCCCTCAGATTTTAGTTTGGCTAGAAGAAGTTGGTGATCGAGGGTTTCGAACGCCAGAGTTAGATCGAGTAGGGTTAAAATAATGATTTCCGAACAGTCCAGTGACCGGCCTATCTCCTCTGATACATGGAGCAGGACTGTAGCTGCCGATAAACCTTTCCTGAAACCAGACTGGTGATTTGAGAGGATCCCATTATTGCTTATGTATGGCGACAGCTGCTGAAGGAAAATTTTTTCCAGGGTCTTTGACAGATAAGGAAGAATAGTAATGGGGCGTAAATCCTTGTAGGAAGTTGGTCGGTCATATTTTGGAAGAGGGCGGACAATGCCTACCTTCCACGCTGTAAGGAATATCCCTGTCCTCAGGGAGGAGTTCACAATTTCGAGTAAAGCAGGCAAGCAGGAGGGGACACAGAGGAGAATCGCGGAACTATTTATACCATCGGAGCCGGTAGCCGTAGATTTAATTGATTTAATCGCTGCATACAACTGACCGAGGTCAACCTCGTGGAATTTAAAAAGGTTGGCGACAACTTACTTCGGCTGTATATTATTACAAATCGTAAAAACAATTTTGTTATTATGCATTTTTTGCAGCTTCTGTCGTTTTTCCATAAATTTAATTTCTTTATGTTCAATGTTATTTTTGACGATTTGAACCGAAAATATGCATCCTCGCGAAAAGTTGTTCTAAGAAAATATATAATAGTTATTTGTGATACAAGTCCGTAAAATAGGTGATTGTGTGCGAGTGTGAAATTTGCAGGCGAATGATGCAATCACACGAGTTACCAATCACCTACGCGCACGTGTATCACCCGCTATTTTTTGCTACGCCCGTCCGAAAAAGTTGTTAGGAGGTGGTAACGAAAAATACTAATTTTATATTGCATAGAGTGAGTAAGATAACTAAAAAAAAATTTTTTTCAATGTTTGAAAAAAAATTTGGAAAAAACATTTTTGAAAAAAATGTTCTGAAAAAAATTGTGTGCAAAAAAATTGTTGAAATAAAATTTTGTGAAAAAAAATTTGTTGAAAAAATTTGTTGGAAAAATATTATTGAAAAAAAATGTCGGCGTTTATGCTTTTTTGCCCCGGTGAGGCAAAGGTAAATTTATTTTAAGAAGATACCAACACCAGTGTTTAAAGTTACCTATGCCAGTGTCTAAAGTACCTCATCTCAAATGTGCGCATGCAAACATTTTTGTTAGATAAAACGCTATTGTATGTATCGTTTTTACAAAAATTTAATTTTTTTATTTCAAATGTATTTTTATAACAAAAGTTTGTGATAAATTTGTAGATCTTTTCTTGTTTGAAAAACTTTTGTCTATTCATTTTCTTCCATATCTTGCGTCGTTCCAATACATGATATTGTAGTTTACAAATACTGGTATTGTTATAATTCCATGCATGTGTTGAAATCTGGCAACAGAAGTAATGCGAAGTTGCAGAAGAAAGTTTTGAAAATAATCGAAATTTGCAGGCACGTAGAATCAAGCCCAAACCGCTGAGTTCAAAGTACTTCTAATTTTTTTGTGTGTACTTTTTTTAACGAGGGTACTGCTTAGTAACCACGTAACTAGTAAACTAAATTCGGGGCCAAATGTCGAGGCCCCTCACTTCTTTTGATTGCAATTGAAAGTTGAATCGAATGTCTTCCGAATTCAACCATATGATCAATCTTATCTTAAAAAATTTTGTTCAACTGTTAGAGGGCAAAACATAAAAAAACAGGGTTTTTTGGCCTTCATCTTTAAGCTTCGCATTTTACCTTTTCCCAGATAGAGAACGACATTACGAAAAATCTCGAAAACGAGTTAAGATAAGCAGCTCTGTAATGGCTCAAAATGCTTCTGGACTACTATTGTCATCGAAAGGGAACTTTTTGCTGCCACTTGTCCCGCTGTGCTGACTACACGCCCACACTGATTAAAGTCACAAATATTGAAAATTATATTTCTTGCATCAGAATGATTTCATTATATATTTGATTATTGCACTGCACTCGCATTACAAAACTACATTTTTCGAGCAATTACAGAGCTGCTTATCTTCATTCGTTCTCAAGATAAAGTTTTTGTAAATAAATCACCGTCAACAGTAAATTATTGAATATTTCAGAATTTTGGAAAATGTATTGCATTAAAGCATGTTGAAAGAATATCTGTGAATTTTTTCAGATTTTTCGTAATGTCGCCCTCTCTCTGGGAAAAGGTGAAAGACGACGCTTGAAGAAGGAGGCCGAAAAACCCTGTTTTTTGGAATGTTTCGTTCTCAAACTATTGACTACAGTTTTTTCAGATAAAAGTGATGATACCGGTATTGTAAAGTGAAATTCCTCTACTTGTATGACAAACGGCGCGTATTTTTTGAAACTGCAATAAACGTATTGGAATTTCACCTCCCAACACCGGTATTGTAACTTTGCCTCACACTCGTATAGTAGAAGTGTGTCAAAATTTCAAACATTTTCAAGAGGGTCGAGTTTAACATAATATATACATGTTTGCGTTTTGAAAAGAATTCAATCGAGTGCGAAAAGTGAGACAGGTGGCGAGAATGTATTCATTAAGGCCGAAAGTGCTTGAGCAAATGCCAGAATACATTTTCGCTGACTTCATATACAATTTATGCAAATGACTTTACACACATGTAAATTAAATTTAATATACGCGTGTACCTTATGTTTAATATAAACTTGCTATCCTCAATATACAATCGATATCAAATCTAATAGAAATTAAATAATAATAATGCACATAAATACTATATATTCTGTGCCTTGTAAATTATTTGACATTATACTGCGTTAGTATATTAAAGACATATAAACTCTAAAAACAATTTTAACAGTAGCATTTGACGGGGGTATGGCGCAACTTGTCAGCTTGACATACCAATTAAAATAAAGGAGAATATTTCTTGGCAGAGATAGCGTTGGATCAACAAAAATCTGTTTTTCTGGAATATTTTTTGAACTGTGATCATATGTCGATTTACTTCGTCATATGACCTAGTTTTTTCAGTCACATACAGGGTGTCCAAAAAGTAACGAAACACCTAAATAATTTTGCAGTTGAAACATTTTTTAAAAAGCTCAAGGTCATTCTTGAAGTAACTTTCAACGAGGAATCCAGTGGTCCCCGGGTGAAAAAATATTGTATGGGATTGATCTAGGAAAACATTTGGGAAATCGTATAGGTGTCGTCTCTCAGATAGTATAATAAAAGTATGGTATATGAGACGATCCCATACTTCATGTCTATTTGAAGCATGTATGGTGGATGTATAGCTTAAATCTAGCTATAGTATAACAAGGTATAGTCTAAGTATAGAAAGAGTATAGCTAAACTATATTTTAGAAGTATAGCTGAAGTATAGCTGATGTATGGCTGATGTATATCTGTAAAGTATAGCTCAAATATTTCAGGAGTATAAATAAAGTATGCCTAAAGTATAGGGAAAGTATGGCTATATAGTAGGTATAGCTCTAATGGTATAGGTATAGAATGAAAAAATAAAAGGAAATAATTACAAGCGTTGTATTCTTGATGATGACATTAAACACCTGAAATAAATGAAATTAGAGATCCAGAATCATGATTTTCACAGCATGAAAAAAATAAATATTTGCTGCAACTTCTAAATTTAGCAAAACTTAAGAAATTCTTCATATTATCAAAAATATAACATTATGTCTTCTATCTAAATAATTAATTAGTCCAATTTTTTCATGCAATAATAAGGTTATGGTTAGGAATCAAAGATTATTGGATCTCTTACCCACATATAGGAAATAATAAGAAGAATATAAGCTTCGTATTATATACATCTTCTTGCTTTAAGGAATCTCCATCTTGTTGAAAAAATGAACGGTTGAATTTCAACTCCATAGTAGATTTCGCGAGATAAATATGGAAAGAATTTCGTTAAAACTGAAAGAATTTATTAACTGGCTTCTCATTACACTCGCGAACTATATTCGTTGCAAACTCTTCCCAAGAAATTATTTAAATCACGAAATTTTTCAATTTCTGGACGATCTGTCATTGACGATTTATTATGTTTTATCCCGTTGCTATGATATCTATAAAAATAAATGAACACATATTGTATACTTTGGCCATACTCAAGTATAGATTAAGTATATCCTATGCTTCAGCTATACTTAAGTATAGATGAAGTATATCCTATACTTCAGCTATACTTAAGTATAGATGAAGTATATCATATACTTCCTATATACTTTAGCTATACTTTATCTATACTTCAGCTATACTTGAGCTAGACTTTAGCTATACTATTTCAATATACTTGAAGTATGGGATCGTCTCATTTACCATACCTGTCTTATACTTCTGAAAGTCAATGATTGATCAATCCCATACGTATAATTTTTACACGGGTAACCTTAAATTTGACCCTGAGCTTAACCTTCAAGGCTATTCAAACGTCAAATTTGTTTTTTTAATTGGGAAACCCTATTTTTGAAAACGGCAATCGAAAGAGCGGGAAATTTCACGTCCAAACATCTATTCAGGTCATGGGTCAAGGATGACCTTAAGCTTCAACTGAAGGTTTTTAGGCTTGACACAGGTATTCTGTTTTTCTGTATTAAAAAAGAGGAAAATATTATTAATACTCTAACTCACAAGCTCGGTGGATTCCTGATATAATGAATATTTCAAATTTCATAATCGTTATACATGATCATGCCCTCTTATCTTGACCTAACCTAAGAATATAAAACATGTGCATAAAATCCATGATGACTATTGATGCATAAACGAAACTGTTGAAGTCAATATTTTTCGAACTGATTCTTCGAGAAATAGAGCGTTCACCAAATTTGTCAACAATTAACAATTGGTTTTATCGAACGGATTGGGCTATTCAGTGCACAAAAAAACCTTTGCGGACACGCTATGCGACAACTGGGATGAAAAAAGTTAATATTTCTGCCAGAGTGATTTTTCTTATGCTTCAATAAAATTCTAGTCTAATAAATAGGACAAGAATTAAAAGCAGGCATATTTTCAGGTAAGTATCATGTGCGCAAATAGGTTCTCGCTGTTTTCTTTATGGAAATTTACCTTCAGTGTGAAAAAAACGGTTACAAATTAATCGTTCAAAGTATTGCCCATCGTTAGCTACAACTTTTTTCCATCTTTCTGGTTGAGTACGGTAAAAGTGTCATCTTTTGAGGCTATCCACGAATCAAGCCATTTTTGGATGTCTTCATATGAGCGGAACTGCGGGTGGGGTAGAACTTCCCAGTCGAGCGTGTCCAGGTAGGTCCTAATGGGTTTGGCAACGTGAGGCCGAGCGTTGTCATGCTGTAGAATCACTTTTTCGTGCCTCTGCTCATATTGTGGCCGTTTTTCGCGCAGTGCTCGGCTCAATCGCATCAATTGAAGTCGATAGCGTTCCTTAGTGATGGTTTCGTTTGGTTTCAACAGCTCATAATGAATAACACCGACCTGGTCCCAGCAGATACACAGCATAACCTTCGCAGCGTGAATTTTCGGCCAACCTGACGACGTAGAAGCATGAACGGGCAGTCCCTATGATTTTCCTTTGTTTTTGTTGCTGTAATAAATTCATTTTTATCACCCGTCACGATGCGAGGAAGAAAACCCTTCATTTTTTGCCGCTGAAGCAGTTTTCCACAGGCGGGTAACTCCTAAAACTGGAGCAAGCTCTTCTTGCGTTTGACAAGAAGAAATATACCTAAAAAAGATAAAAAATAAATGAAAAAAATAAAATAAATAAATAAATTGAAAAAAAAACAAAATCTCAACATCGAACATGTTCTTTGCGTTGTTTCACTTAGAGCAGCATCTCCGTGAACTTTTCGGAGCTCTCGATGTGGTTCAGCCGCCGTTTTCTTCGAGTAAAAGAAGCAAATTAACACTTCCCGCAAATGACTATTATTTGGCACAAAATCAGACATTTTCCCACAACCAAAAGTACGACGCCAAAACAAAGGTCACTAATGTGTCACAACGGTTTGTTTATTATATGTGTAAGCTTCGTTCATGGAGTTTTGGATATGTCAAAATCGACACGCACTTACTGCTGGAGCCATCTATTGACAAACAGTGACAACTTATTTGCGCACCTAATAGTGTAAAGTGAATAAGCTCTTTGATACATCAAACCCATATATTTATTCAATTCAATAATATACATAAAGTCTTTTATGCAGTGTGTGAAATGTCTTGACATAAGTTGATCGCATTAATACATATCTCCTTGATTAGGATCGAGAGGATGAAGAACTGTCAGAATTAAGACGTCGATTAAGCGGACGATGATACGGCAAGATACCAGCATCTTGTGGGTATAGTCGAACATTCTCCAAATCACGCACTACAATCATTTTACCTTCAGCATCAAATATTGGAACAAGTTTATCATCTACATTTAATCCAATGACCAAACCGTTCCATAAAACTTGATGTTGACGAAGAAATGCCCAATTATGAAGCACTTTCACCAAGGGACCATTGAAATATTTTTGGAAGAAAGCGATACCAACATTACCTTGAGAACGACTTTGTTGAAGACGGTTGAACATTTCTTCTAATATTTGTGTCGATGGAGAATAATTAGGATATTCAGGATTATTATTGACTGGGCGAAAATAAGGAAAAATCCAAGTGGATTCTGGCGGCAATAAAATGTTCTCTCCATTACGTATTACAATCATTTGACGAGTAATATCAAATATCGGAGCAAGTCTTTCATTCACATTAAGTCCAATGACCAAACCATTCTTCACAAATTGGTTTGGACGAGTGAACTCCTGATTTAGATGTACGTTTATTAATTCACAATTAAAGCAATCCTGGTAGAAAGAAATACCAACAGTAACAAGAGGGGGAGCTTGTTTAAGACTGTCGAATACCTCTGACTTTGAAAGAGGCGACGAATTTTGCGGTGAGGCTGATTCTGTAAGAAAAGATATAAGTTAATTAATTTTAATAGTAACATATTAAATGTGAATATTATGACGAAATAATATGGGACAGCTGGCTCTCCTAATGTATTTCACATTTTTGATATGTTATGCACATGAAAAAAGTTGTGGAGAAATATCCGATTTGTCTCTCAAGATATCCTAGGTACGTTTCTCATGGGATCAATTATAGCGAGATGTTACTCTGAAATATCGGCTTGCTGTGAGACATATCTCAGAAAATGTAATGCCTCAGAATACTCTCATAAGGAATCGTTTGTTATTCGATAAGAAAGATGTTCGTTTTATGAATAATGTTTGAGTACTTAACCCACTGACAATATTTTTCGCAAAGAGCATTGATTGGCTCTAACTTGTTAGCGAAATCATACTTACTAGTAGGTTGGCATATATTGACAACGAGACCACGCTGGCTGCCCTCCCCCCCCCACCCCCCTCAGCGAGTGTTCCCAGAGGCATGTAAAGGGGTCCCGAAAAGATTAAACTTTAAAAAAATTATTATGTTTTAGGTTACGAAGAAAGGAGAAAAAATCTTATCGAATAATATCCACAACTTGCACTTGTGCTACTACGAGTAGTAATACCAGTGCAGTAATATAGTTTTCTCCAAACTCACATATTTCTTAGGTGCATCCCTAATGCACGTATTGACTTACTTTACGGATAATATTTGTTAAATATAGTTATTTGTGATACAAGTGCGTAAAATAGGTGATTGTGTGCGAGTGTAAATTTTGCAGCATAAGCCGGTGGCTCGAAGCATGAGTCGGAGGTTAGCGCACGAGCGAAGCGAGTGCGAAAACGTAGACGAGAGCTTCGAACCGCAGGCGAATGATGCAATCATACGAGTTAACAATCACCTACGCGCACGTGTATCACACGCTATTTTTTGCAAAATCCGTCCGAAAAAGTTGTCAGGAGTTGGTAACGAAAAATACTAATTTTATATTGCATAGAGTGTAGTGAAGAAATTACAAAAAAAAAAAATTTCAATGTTTGAAA
>CAKNXH010060479.1:92303-103886 GCA_932178445.1 Andricus quercusramuli
AAAATTTCGAAAAAAAAAATTTTGTGAAAAAAAATTTTTAAAAAAAATATTTTTTGGAAAAAAAATTATTAAAAAAAAAAGTTGGCTTTTATGCCCCCCCGGGGGGGGGGGGGGATGGCGGGTAGAAACCCTAAAAACAAAACTTCAATCATTAAAACATTCGTTCAAGTTAAATGTAAATTTATTTCAAGAAGATACAAACACCAGTGTTTAAAGTTACCTATGCCAGTGTCTAAAGTACCTCATCTCGAATGTGCGCATGCGCAGCTTTTTCACCAGTGTCTAAAGTAAGCCATCTTCAAACTGCGCATGCGCGAAAATTTTTTCACGCACAGTCTGCTCAAATAAGGTACTTTAGGCACTATCTACATGCATGCAAACGTCAACTTTAGAGGTGGGTGCTGCAAAAAATACATTGTACACTTTAGATTGCAAAGGAAACAGTGAAAAGAACACTCTTATCATAAAGTACAACTTTATCCATGTATTTTTTTCTTAGCAATCTTGAATTTGTTTTAATGATTTTAAACCTGTATAGGGGCACCCATGCTACATGCAAAGTTGTACATGCTTTTTCACTTATTCCTGAACATTGTTTCATATTTGTTGGGAAAGTAATTACATAATTTTGATTTACTTTCAAAAGAAGTATAAACTGTAGTTTTAGGGCCCTAAGTGGACCCAAAACGGTTACAATTTTGAATGATGGTTAATTTCAGTAGAATGCCCTCAAATTGTAAAAAATTATACTTTATATTGGTTCAAATATCATATTGTGCAGTTTGGAAATTTTATCAGCAACTCGTTTGAGTTTTTTATGCTTAAATGACTTGACAAAGATATTTTAAAGTCAGGAAATTCTGTGCCCGCGGAAGAACACAATATGATATTTCAACCTGTATAAAGGGTAGTTTTTAAAGTAAATTTCTTGTGCTCTACATTGGGTATGATGTTACTATTTTTACTTACTCTCTTCTAATAATGATTTCTTTTTATATCAAGAATAATATTATTACTAAAAAATTTGCTATTCGACCAAATATAGTAATAATTATCATTGTACTTATCAATTCTTATGAATTAAATCACTTTATTGCACTCTAAGAAAAAGTCTATTAACAGTAAAATTACCTTCCTTTCAAAATGCGTCCTTTGAAATTAAGCAGATTTCTTTTGTCGATCAATAGAATTGTTTCACTGTTCAAAGACTTATCCGTTAAATGCAAAACAGAAATAGTTTTACTGATGAACGATTTCTTTTGACTTTGAAAAGAATTCCTTTAACTATTAGAGGATTTTATTTGTTGGCTAGCGGAAAAACTGCGCCTACGCACGAGTGCATTTTTCACTGCACGATTTATTCATTAATTGATAAAGTGAGTAACAGAACGTGCGAAATGATGTGGAAAATGGATTTATTCAACACTCACTTTTCATTGATTTTTACGCTTTTCGCAATTAAAGTATACATTTTTTTGATGCTTTTGACAATCGAAAGTTCGTAGGACGTTCTTTGTGAAATGGTGTTTTAGAGCTTCGATTCTATATTTACATCCACCAAAGTTCGGTTTTTGTACATTTCTTGCACGTAATACCAGGCAACAAGTTTTCACTTAACGTTCAAATTATTCTTTCTTTTGTCCGAAAACAGATTTTACTTCAAGATCAAAGGAAATTCTCTCATAGGTAAAGGATATCATTTGAAACGACAATCCTTTAACTATGAAAGGATTTCCTCTTATGCCAATTTTGAATGGAAAATCCTTTAATAGTGAATGGAATCGTTTGACAGTCAATAGTCTGTTTTTAGAGTGTGGCCTCTCCTGACGCTTAACTGCTTATAATGTTCTTTTTCTTGCCAAAATATGATTTTTTAATTGAGAATAAATGATTTCTCTGAGAAGAAAAACCTTATAAGTAGAAGAAGTTTGAATTCTGGAATTGTTTATAGGAATTTAGAATAATGAGTAAATAATTTTGTTGAATGGTGATCCATTGTGTTACACGGAAAAAATTTATCCGTAAAAAAGTCAACAACATGTAGCTAGGTCTCGAATGCGAGATAAAAAAATAAAACATTACATCCTTAGTTCTATGAGAAATATGTATGGATAAATTTCGAAGTTTTTTATGAACAGTTCGAATTTCCTACGAACAGTTCCTGAAAATTTCAGGCTGAAATATACAGAGGAAAAATTTTATTTGTGCGATTTAATTTATATTAATTAATAAGTTCGCAACTCAGAGGATTCGAACGTGCGTAAACACCCGCAGTTTTCGAGGCCAAACAGAATAGGAATTATAAAACTTCTACCCAATAGCATTGGCGTGTAAGACGGGCTGCATAAGTTTCGGTAATTCCTGGCGTGGACACCCTGTAGAACATAAGACCAGAACTTTGATGTCACTTAAATGTCACGCGTGTTCCAAGAACGGAACATAAAGGTTCTGTTCTGTAACGCTGTATCTGTAATGATATTTAACAGTTCTGGAATTCTGTACTGTAACTGATATAAAACAGCGTGATAGAACTGTTATGTCACTAGAATGTCACACGTGTTTCAAGAACAGAGGATAATGGTCATAACTGTTATTCAACGCTGTTCCTGTAAGGATACGTAACAGTTCTGGTATTCTGTAATGTAACTGGTGGAAAACAGAGTGATAGAACTGACATGTCACTAGAATGTCACACGTGTTCCAAGAACAAAACATGAAGGTCGAACTCTTCTGTAACGCTGTTACTGTGAATATGCGTAACAGTTCTGGAATTCCGTAATGTAACTGGTATGTCACAGAGTGATATAACTGTTACGTCACAAGAATATCACATGTGTCACAGGAATGGAAGACAAAGGACACTTTCAAGCACTTGCAACGCACATGATTTTTTCGATGAAATTTCGGCGGGAAATTCAAACTCAAAAAAATGTTTGAATTAAAAAAAAGGTTTGTGTAATAAAACTTAAGTAGTATTTCAGTTTTTTCACCACATTTATACATTATTAGATGCATTATATATACATTGTAAAGGAAAAGATACAATGATTATTTGTGGTACCATTAATAATCACTCCTGACTTTGAAACGTGATTACTAGTTTCCAAGAGGAACGAGAATTTTTTTTAAAGACCCGTCAAAAAGGTTATTAAATACCATGTTGAATAAGCCCTAATCAAGATATTTTTGATATTTTGAAGGGAATGTTCCACGTGAGGAATTGAACAAAAAAGTAAGAATTTCTTGAATTTTTTACCTTGACTTCAACTTGTGGCATGACCTAGGAAAGGTGTAGCAACAATCTCACATTCATACCACACAATGCTTAAGGCCTTATCTTTAATTTAAGCCAATAAAACTTCAAAAATCTTCACGGGTTCTCGAGATACGACTAATATGTGCAAGCGTGGCTGCGCCGAATTTCAGTCGCTTTAGCAGCAAGTCTGGCCATCTGCGGTGATCGCTGACTGAGACGCGAAATAGATATGCTTAAACATTTATGTCATATCTTGAGAACCCGTTAATATTTTTGAAGTTTTATTGGCTCAAATTAAATATAAGATTTCACAGATTACGTTTTGCCAGTTTCGGTTTTCCCATTAGTATAGAAAGTCACGATACGAGTCGAAGTTAAGAAACAAAATCTGAAAAATTCTCGGCGATCACCGCTTTTGCGGTCGACAGCAGTAATCGATGATTAAAATTGAAGTTTGAGACCTTGACATTTTGAAATGTACCTCGAGAACCCATGAAGATATTTCAAGTGTTATTGGCTTAAATTAAAGGTAAGACCCTAATGCCTAGGTCGTGTCACAAGCTCATTTAGAGGTACAAAATTCGAGAAATTCTTGCATTCTTCAAACTTCTCACGTGGTATATTCTCTTGAAAATATAGAAAATGTCTTTATTAGGGCGCATTCGACACGTGATTCAACCAGCATTCTAAATAGGTCGAAAATCATCAAACCGGCAGAAATGTTGATATGAAACTAAATCAGATATATATATATATATTAAACTTCTAAAAAAATGCAAAAAGGATAGTACCACGAATAATCATGTTATCTTTTCTGTTACAATGTATATATACATCATGTATGCATAATGTATCTAATACTGTATAAATACACTTATATAATTGTATGGTGTGCTTACATTCAGGTATGTCAATAAGCTATCATGGAAGAACATACTGCATGGTTTTTTTCAAGAATATCAAACTGGGATAATGTTCTGGATGGGGACAACTTTGCACGTAGCAACTTTGCACGTGCCCAACTGTGCACGTCGGTGGCCAAACGGACAACTGTGCACGTCGTTGGTCAGACTGACAACTTTGCACGTGCACAGTTGTCCAAGTGCCATCTGCGCACGTGCACCGTTGTCAAAGTACCATCTGTGCACGTGCATCGTTGTCCAAGTGACAACTGTACACGTCGAAATTTCGACGTGCACAGATGGGCTCCTGTGGATTTGTTCGTGCACAGATGTCACTTTGATAACTGTGCAAGTGCACAGATGTCACTTGCCCCACTGTGCACGTGCACATATGTCACTTGCCCAACTGTGCACGTGCACAAATGAAATTTTCCTAACCGTACACGTGCACATATGTCACTTGCCCAACTGTGCACGTGCACAAATGAAATTTCCCTAATCGTACACGTGCACAGATGTCACTTGTCCAACTGTGCACGTTTATGTCCTTACGTAAGGTTTGTACGAGGGTGATCCATTATATCTACGTATAATAATTTTTTAACATTTAAAATTATTCAATCCTGGTGGAATGAAGCGTACTAAATTTCTTAAAGTAGGTTTAAAAATATTTCGAATATTATTTTGATGAAATTATTCCTTTCAACTTATTATAGATATATGAAAATCTCTTGTTGTTCCTAACGTGGCTACCTCCAGCCCACTGACGTTCGGACGTGCGCATTCCGCCGGCGGGCCGGCATGAAACTTTACGCCCGCTACATGAAACTTTACGCCCGCTATATAAAACTTCAGGCCCGCTACACTTACACACACATACAAAAAATGTAAATATCAAATACAAGGTTCAGAACATTGTAATAGACATTTATCAGCTGACGAAAGTTAAATTAAATGAATTCAAGCTTTCTCTATAAGGAAGCAAAATAAATTTAACGAAAGATTTTCCAATATTCATAATAATTTTGAAGGAATATTGCCTTTGCAATATTTGCCTTTGGAATATTTTTAGGCAAACTCTAAAGAAGTTAGTACACTCCATTCCACCAAGATTGAATAATTTTAACTGTTAAAAATTGATTATACGTCGATACAAAGGATCACCCTCGTATAAACCCTTACGTAAGGACATGAACGTGCACGGTCGGACGTGCACAGTTGTCCGTCTGGCCATCGACGTACACAATTGGGCACGTGCAAAGTTTTGACGTGCAAAGTTGTCCGTCACCCACAATGTTCTCTTTACGAACCAGGATGTACATCTTTCGAGGCTTCAGATAAAGAAAACAGTATGGTTTGTCACGCTCGTATGATATAAAATAAATTTTCAAAAGTCAATTTTGGAACCTAAAAGCCAACTCAACTATCTGGGTATGATATAAAACTCCTGAAAGGATTGAAGATATATTTTAGAAGCAAAGACAGAAAGGATAAGGTTATGTGTGGAGAAAGTTATAACTCGGCCAAGATGAAGCTATTATCAGGCGAAATCACTTCTCGGAAGGCTAAGGTTCGTTTATTTCGTAATTCCTCTACGGAGATTATTTTTAAGAAGATTATAACGAGCTGCTTATTCGTTTCCGAAGATTTTTCCGAATCAAATCTTCATGATTTCGGTTGAGATAAAAGCAGACTTGCAGTGGTTGATAAACAATTTGTCCAAGTGGTGGGAAATATTTCCAAAAAAACCTACTATGTACGTAACAACAGATGCATCCAATAAGTTTGGGATTGATGAAACTGATGGAGGGTCAATGAAGTTTGGATAACGATTGTCAGGAATATTCGTATTCTGCATGGAAAAGCATCATCTCCTTTGGTCAAACACTTGGACTTGAGACTAGCTTATATTCGGAGGCAAGGAGGCAAGAAGTCACAAACTCTGTTACAGTTAACACAGAAACTACTACCTATTCAAGCTTAACTTTGTAAGCTCTTCAATGAGACCTTCACCTTTTACCAGGAGCATACAATTTGAAAGCTGACCGATTATCACGATTGCATTCTATAATGGATTGGCATTTGTTGACAAGAATAACAGACAGGTTTTTCGGAAAATGGAGAGTTCCACAAATAGACTTGATGGCAACCGCACAATCACCAGTCGTTCAAACTTATGCATCTTGACTTAAGTATCAGAAATCAACATTTGTGAATGCCTTCAATCAAGTATGGAATCATGACTTAGCATGGATATCTACCCCTTCCTCTCTAATTCAAAGTGTACTACAACATCTGAACCTAGCTTAGGGGATTTTTAATTTGACTGTTCCGAGATGGAAAGAAGTTTTCTGAAGAGTAGATCTGAAGAATCATTCACTGGGTCCTTCTTAGGAAATTCACAAACTTTCACAGAATCTTATGGACATGGAAATAAACTCTCCTCCTCCACAGCTACAGAACTACATTTTGAGGCTCGGAATGTACGGTTTTAGATTTTCCGTTCGAAAGGATCGACTGGAGAAGATATAACAGTACTGTAGTCTTCGCGGAGCGAACAAACTGAAAGGACTTACTCAGCAACCTGGAAAAAATGGTCTTCGCGAGTTACGAAAAATGGTGATTCAATAAATAATCCATGCACGTAAAAGGTTGCACAATATTCATGATTCTTACATAAGGAAATAAAATTTGCCCACAGCATAATTTTTCGTGCATAAATTGGTTATAGCAGCATTTGCAGATCCAGAAAGAGGGGATGAAATACATTTTCACCCCATAGTAAGTCTTATGTTGAAGGACATAGGCTTATCTCATTCCCTGCAAGCGAAAGCAATGATATGTAATGAAAAAGAATTCATAGGGTGAGCGAGACAGATAGATTCAAAAATTTTACAGATACTGGAAATGGGATAGTACTCTGGCTATTGTTTGGTATCTCACATAGATAAATTAAAATAGGGTATCTCTAAAAATGAAAAACAAAATATAGATTTAACATGACGGTTGAGATGTTAGATCAAAATTTCGAAATTTGGAAGAAGTGCAAGAGCAAGGCTAATTAATCTGTTTAAAACTAATAGGGGAGAAGAAGGTCCTGCTACAAGATCAGTAACTGGGGGTTGGGTGCTCACAGCTCGAAGAGAAGCTGTTATAAACATCTCTACAAAGAGTATCGGATCAGCAGATTCTTTATCACGTTTCCAGGAAGGTCTACCAATGAACGAGATTTTGAAGAAAGGAAACTGGAAAGGTCAAAATACTTTTTTAAAGCATTATTTCCCACAAGTAAAGAGACCGGTTGCTTCATCACGAGAAAAAATATAGTTCAGGATGCTTTCGATCCTCTTTGAAACCTTATTCTGAGAGTTTTAATTATTTCTACTTAGCAAACAGAATACGCATTTTTCTTTAGGATGTGTTTATTTTTGATTTATCAATTCCTTATATGTTTCTTTCTTTCTGAATATTTTTCAGAAAGATTAATCAATTTGATTAGATAGGAAGTTCTGTCTATTCAATTCTGATACAAAGATGTATCAGAACCTTCAAAAGGAGCTGAAGCAACAGTACCCAAAATATTCGGTAAAAATAATTGTCCTTGTGATCGGTGCTCTCAGAGGTGGGAAACTATCACTGATATGTAACCTCGAAGCCACTCCTGCGTGTCAAAAACATGTCAAGGCACTTGTAAGATAGATGCATTAGGCCACTCATCTCACGGCCGTGAGTCGTGGCCACATGTTTGATTTGACGCGATACAGAACACGAAAATAGAGCGAGAAACTTTTCTCAAGTTCCATAAGAAAACTAATAGAGACATTGTTGGCATTTTGTAGAATATAGGACGTAAGATGCAAAATCGCATATTCAATTCGAGCCGATAAAACTTCATAAATATTCACGGGTTCCCAAGATTTGACGATAAATTTCCAGGCGTGTATGCGTCGAGTTTCAGTCCGCGATCACCGCAGACGGCCACACTCGCTGCTGAAGCGATGGAAATTTGGTGCCGACACTACGTTTTTTTTAAGCACCTGTAGATGAGCAGGTTCTCAGATTTTGGGACTCAAGAGCAACCTGGATGTTGATGTTCCTGCTTTTCCTGAAATCGCTATCATTTCTCAGTGAGTGCGTGCTCTCCGCGGTGGGATGGGGTCAACTTTGCACGTAGCAACTTTGCACGTGCCCAACTGTGCACGTCGATGGCCAGACGGACAACTGTGCACGTCGTTGGTCAGAAGGACAACTGTGCACGTGCCATCTGTGCACGTGCACAGTTGTCCAAGCACCAACTGTGCACGTGCACAGTTGTCCAAGCAACTGTGGACGTGCACAGATGTTACTTGGACAACTGTACACGTCGGAATTAAGACGTGCACAGATGGACTCATGTGCACTTTAACGTGCACAGATGACACTTTCCTAACTGTGCACGTGCACATATGTCACTCGCCCAACTGTGCACGTGCGCATATGTCCCTTGTCAAACTGTGCACGTGCACAGATGTCCCCTGTCCAACTGTGCACGTGTACAGATGTCCCTTGCCCAACTGTGCACGTGCACAGATGTCACTTCAAATATTATTTTTAAGAAATTATTCTTTTCAAATTGTTAAAGATACATGAAAATCTCTCTTTGTTCGACCTGAATGCCTCCAATTTGCTGAATGCCTTGCTTTCTCTGAATCCCCTGAATTCTCTGAATCCCTTGAATTCTCTGAATTCCTTGAAATCTATGAATTCTTCAAATTTTCTAAATTCTTTGAATTCTCTGAATTCCTGGAACTCTCTGAATTACTTCAATTCTCTGAATTCTTCGAATTTTCGGAACTCTTCGAATTTTCGGAACTCTCAGAATTCTTTGAATTCTCAGAATTCTGCGAATTTTCTGAATTCTTTGAATTCTCTGAATTCTTTGACTTCTCTGAATCCTTGAACTCTCCGAATTCCTTGAATTCTGTGAATTCTTCGGATTCTCTGAATTCTCTGAATTCCTTGAATTCCCTGAATTTCTTGAATTCTTTGAATTCCCTGAATTTCTTGAATTCTTTGAATTCCTTTAATTCTCTGAATTCCTTGAATTCTCTGGATTCCTTCAATTCGTTAAATTTCAAGAATTCTGTGAGTTCCTTGAATTCGTTGTTGAATTCTCTGAATTCCGTGAATTTGTTGAATTCTTTGAATTCTCTGCATTCGTTGAGTTCCTTCAATTCGCTGAATGCCTCCAATTTGCTAAATGCCTTGCTTTCTCTGAATTCCTTGAATTCGTTAAATTTGTTGAATTCGCTAAGTTTGTTGAATTCTCTGAATTCCTTGAATTTGTTGAATTTGTTAAATTCCTTGAATTCGCTGAATTTCTAGAATTCGCGGAATGACTTCAAATTTGCTGAATGTCACGAATTCTCTGAACTCCTTGAATTCTCGCAATTCCCTGAATTATCTGAATAACCTGAATTCTCCTAATGTCCTGAATTCTATTAATTCGTTGAATTCGTCGAATTCTCTGAATTCTTGAAGTTCGCTGAATTCTTTGAACTAGCTTAATGCCTTCAATTTGCTGAATGCCTTGCTTTCTCTAAATCCCTTGAATTCTCTGAATACCTTGAATGTTCTAAATTCCGTGAATCCTTTGAATTCTTTGAATCCCTTTAATTCTCAGAATTCCTTGAGTTTGTTGAATTTCTTGGATTCGCTAAATGCCTTCAACTCGCTGAATACCTTGAATTTTCCGAATCCCTTAAATTCTCTGAATCCCTTGAATTCTCTGAATGCAAGAAATTCTCTGAATTCTTCGAACTCTCTGAATTACTTAAATCCTCTGAATTCCCTGAATTCTCTGCATTCCCTGGATTCGTTGCATTCTCTGAATAACTTAAGTTTGTTGAATTGCTTCAATTCGCTGAATGCCTCCAATTTGCTGAATGCCTTGCTTTCTCTGAATCCCTTGAATTCTGTGAATTTTTCGAATTTTCTGAATTCTTTGAATTCTCTGAATTCCTTGAACTCTCTGAATTACTTAAGTACAACCCTTACGTAAGGACATAAACGTGCACAGTTGGGCAAGTGACATCTGTGCACGTGCACAGTTGGGCAAGTGACATCTGCGCACGTGCACAGTTGGGCAAGGGACATCTGTGCACGTGCACAGTTGGGCAAGTGCCATCTGTGCATGTGCACAGTTGGGCAAGTGCCATCTGTGCACGTGCACAGTTAGGAAAGTGACATCTGTGCACGGTGTAGTGCACAAGTCTATCTGTGCACATCTAAATTTCGACGTGCACAGTTGTCAAAGTACCATCTGTGCACGTGCACAGTTGTCCAAGTGACAACTGTGCACGTCTAAATTTCGACGTGCACAGTTGTCCAAGTACCATCTGTGCACGTGCACAGTTGTTCAAGTGACAACTGTGCACCTCTAAATATCGACGTACACAGTTGTCCAAGTACCATCTGTGCACGTGCACAGTTGTCCAAATGACAACTGTACACGTCGAAATTTCGACGTGCACAGATGGGCTCCTGTGGTCTTGGACGTGCACAGATGGACGTGCACAGTTGTCCGTCTGGCCATCGACGTGCACAGTTGGGCGCGTGCAAAGTTGCTACGTGCAAAGTTGTCCGTCACCCCTCCGCGGTTAGGGAAGGGCTTTGCGTTCATATCCTGATCACATGAGGTAGGCAACTTGACTTCGCAGAGGCTGTTGTGAAACGTGCAGAAGCTCTGGGTGTTTCTAGCAAAACAGAGTGTACGTGCGTGCCATAAGGCCGCTGCGAACAGGTACAATACTGGCGTCTTAAGAGTCCAAGAAGTGATCCTTGAGTCGATTCGTCCACTCAGTATTCTGAGCGATTTGCCGGTCCGACCTATTGTCGGGTGCTCTGCACGTTAGAACGTTCTGAACCGCATCTACAACTGGATTTGATGATCTCATCATTGGTCCCACTGGCACCTCAGGAACGGGTTCATCCATTTTTGCACAGTCCTGCATGCAAGGATAAGGCTGCATACTCTATGAGGTCGCCCTGTATCCCAGATTCACCATTTTAAGATACCTTAGTCATGTCCCATACAGCTTTCGGCACGGTTCTCACGCACCAGCTTAGGGGTTTTCCCTTCAGGAACATCCCTGGACAATTGTATGAGACTGCTCATCACGTATTTTGACCGTACTTAGCAGAAACACTTGGTGCAGGGACTTTTTATCCGCAAGCTGAAGAAGCTTCCGGTTGCTTATTCATAGGCTTTCCGGTTCGATATATATATATATGTTTATATATATGCCTGCCCTGCCCTGCCGAACGCTCCAGGGGATATAGAGTCAATTGTCCGAAACGAGAAGTGCCAGATTTTCGGGAACTACGATTTTCGGGCAGCAGTCTCCGTTGCGCACTCGAGTCCTGACATTGTTCTCCAAGACTTCG
>CAKNXH010060479.1:108886-141776 GCA_932178445.1 Andricus quercusramuli
ATATATATATATATATATATATTTTTTTTAGTTTTCGGTTTCGATTCCCTTGGAATAGAACTGAAGGGCTTATCACAAAGCCACCGAACGCGCCCTCGGGTTGCGGATAGTGGGTCCCCGTACCAAGGGTTTCTGCTGAGAACCGTGCCGAAAGCTGCATGGCACCTGGTTGAGGTGTCTTTAACGGTGACTCTGGGATACCGGGCGACGTCTCAGAGTATCAGCCTTATCCTTGCACGCGGGCTCTACAAGGATTGACAAACCCTTTCCCTAGCTGCTCGTGGGAACAACAATGAAACCAACAAACCACCAAAATGTTGTAGATGCGGTTCAAAACGATCGCACGCGCAGAGCACCCGAAAATGTATCGGCGAACAATGCCGATCATCCTAGAGTTCGGGGTGCTGAAAATAATTTATATGGAAACACGACGACGAACCGGCGAAACGCCCACATTCAGTGGACGGATCAACTTAAGGATGACGTGCTAGACTGCTACGATGCCAGTATTATCCCTGTTCGCGGAGGCTTTATGGCGCGTATGCATACTCTGTGGTGCCAGAAACACCCAGAGCTTCAATACGTTTCGCATCAGTCATTGCGAAATCAAGCCGACTACCTCCGGAAAAATGGATATGTACGCCGAGCTCTTCCTCAACCGCTGCTTGAACAAGCTGCAGGCGAAGATGAAACGACATTAAGACCAACCGCAGAAAGCAGGCACCTTCTGGAAGATGATCGCAATTTCAGTACAAGGAGGAACATCAACATGCAAGTTCCTCTCAAGCCCCAAGATATGGCTGAAATGGATGCCTCCCTTCGTGGAGATATCTCGCAAGAGTCCGACCTCTGGACCATCAATTGCTCAGTTTATGGTGCTGCGAGAGCTTTGGCTGATTCAAATCGAAGGCTGAAACCGACGATGGATCAGAAGACCAGAAGACGCTTGCATCAACTGAACAAGAAAATTGGATGGGCAAGACAGAATGCGTCCCGTGTTCAATGTGTGATTGACTACATAACATCTGGTAGACCGCTCACGGAAAGGGTTCGAAAGTTCGCCCAAGAACTAAGAACCTTGAATCACACACTGAACAAGTCAAAGCTGCTGACAATCAAGCAGCATATTGTTGACAAAATAAGGCTGTTATCTGACGCAAGGAGGAGGATACAGAAGAGGGAGAGATGGAACAGAGCGAATCAACAGTTTCTTGCTGACGCATCACGCCTCTTCAGTGATCCCCCTGTTTTTGTAAAGAATCCACCCAAGCCCAAGGAGGTAGAGACTTTTTGGAAAGAGGTGTACAAGATCCCGAAAACACTAGAGTTGAAAGAAGATACTGACAAAATCATCCGCTTCAAGGAGTTTTGCGACAGCCTCACAAAATCTGAGGAGGAGTGCCCATCAGTCACTGCCGAAGAGGTGAAAAAAGTACTTAGAGGCACGAAGAACTTTTCCGGTGCTGGACCAGATTGTATTCAGAACTTTTGGTGGAAGAAGTTTACTTCTATACACCAACATTTGGCCCGCATATTCACCTCATATTTAAAGTCGGAGACGCCCGTTCCGCAGTGGCTGGTGTTAGGACGCACTATACTCCTACCAAAAAAAGGCAACTTTTCCAGACCAGAGAATTACAGGCCAATAACTTGTTTAAACACACTGTATAAGATCTTTACAGCTGTCCTAAACAACAGGATCGTTCGACGAATTGAGCCTGTATGGCGAGAGATGTACGAACAACGAGGCTCGAAAAAAGGTGTAGCAGACTGTCAAAAGAACCTGCTAATTGACAGGTGTGTCTGTAAAGACGGTGCCGCCCATCAGCGCGTCCTGTCAATGGCCTGGATTGACTACCGGAAAGCTTTCGATTCAACCTCTCATGGACTTATCATCTGTCTGTTGGAAAGCTTGAAGGTACATTCACATATAGTGAGATGCATAGAGAGACTGATGCCTCTTTGGAAAACTAGATTTACCATCTCATCTAGGAATCATCGTCTGACGACGAACAAGGTCACCTTCCAGAGGGGCGTCTTTCAAGGGGATAGTATGAGCCCTTTGCTTTTTTGCATCACACTTCTGCCTCTATTTCTCGCACTACGAAATTCTCCTGGATACCTCTGTGGCTACACTAATCAGCGTGAGTATAAGGTAACTCATGTATTTTATATGGATGCCCTGAAGATCTATGCCGCTGGTAAAAGCAAACTTCAAACTGCTATGAATATCGTCAAGAACCACATAGGAGAGATTGGGATGGTCTTTGGTTTGGACAAGTGTGCCAAAATTAATTTGAAGAAAGGAAAGATAACTGGCATTCCCAAGGACCCTGAGCTTGTAGATATAAGTGTAATTAGACATCTTAACACTGGAGAGACCTATACATACCTGGGCGTGCCTCAAAGCCGCATTCAGGACGTAAAATCAGTGAAGGAGTCTCTCCGAAGCAGATACAAGCATCTTCTTAGACAGATTTGGTCTTCCAATCTGTCGGCGTTGAACAACGTATCTGCGACTAACATGCTTGCCGTCCCGGTTCTACTCTACTCGTTTGGGGTGGTTCAATGGACAAAGAACGAGCTTAAGGCCCTTGATGTCACCACGCGTGAGATCATGCATATGCATAAAAGCTTGCATATCAATTCGTCAGTTCCGCGATTATACATTTCACGCTGTCAAGGCGGACGCGGACTTCTGAATCTCCAATGTCTTCATAACCGACTTGTTTTAAATACAGCTTACATAGTTGCGAATGGCAAAGATCCTCTCCTAAAGATGGTCAGAAACCACGAGATGATTGGCGAAGGAGCGTTCCTTTACAAAGCCGCGGAGCAAGCTGGAGAGGCCCTTTGCCTGAATTTCAACATCAGAAGTGAGGAAAGTGCATTACTCCATCTAGATGCTTCACGTCTAAAAGCCGAAGTAAAGAAAGCAGAGGTTAGAAAATTTCACCAATAGCTACTCGGCAAGCATATGCACGGAAACTTTCACAGAAATGTAGAAAAACAGTCCTTGTCAAAGGAGCAAACTTTTGCTTACCTCAAATCATCAGGGCTCAATTCAGGTACAGAGGGCTTCATTTTTGCATGCCAGGACGGTGTTATCTCCACCTAAGCATACCGCGCCCGCATTTTATGTCAAGAAGTTCCCAGTGATAGGTGCAGAGCATGTCATGCACACGTTGAGTACCTAGAACACATACTATCGGGGTGTCCGACCCACGCAGAAACAACGTATATCTATAGACATAATGCGGCCCTAAGAATACTTTATTACCACCTTTGTCGCTCTTACGGTGTTGGTCGCGACCCTGCCCTGCCGAACGCTCCAAGGGATATAGAGTCAATTGTCCGAAACGAGAAGTGCCCGATTTTCTGGAACTACAATTTTCGGGCAGCAGTCTCCGTTGCGCACTCGAGGCCTGACATTGTTCTCCAAGACTTCGAGAAACGATTGATATTCGTAATTGAATTCTCGGCTCCGTACGAATACAACATCACTGCAAAGGAGAAAGAAAAAGAGGAGAGGTATCAAGACCTTAAAAGAGAGCTGCAATGACTGTACCCAAAATATTCGGTACGAGTAATTGTCCTTGTGATAGGTGCTCTCGGAGGTGCTAAATTATCACTGGTTCGTAACCTTAAAGCCATACCCGCGTGCCAAAAATATGCCAAGGCACTTGCGAGATGGATGCCGAAAGCTGTCATCCTTGGGTCGCTTCGTGTCCTCAAGACATACGAGGGTTTCCCCGGCCTGTCATTGTGATTTCGTCGTGCCCTGTGACCACCCATCTCACGGATGTGAGACGTGGCCATAGCTGTATTTTACCGCGGTTCTACTGGGGGCTATTGACATTTTGTTTTTAGATGGCAGTTGCTCTTAGTGGTACCCTGCGGTGGTTGTTTAACTTTTTTTTAAATTATATATATATATATGTGTGTGTGTGTGTGTGTGTGTGTGTGTGTGTGTGTGTGTGTGTGTGTGTGTGTGTGTGTGTGTGTGTGTGCGTTTCATGTCACTTTTACCCCCTCCTTCCCCTCTGCCCCAAAATTGAGAGGACGTACGTAAACTTACGACCACTTAAAATTTTCGTTGAAATATAGGCTTTAAAATGAAAGTGGCTTATGCCATAATTTCAAGATGGCCGACCAATATGGCGGCCACAACGATTCAAAGTGCCTTAGGCATTTGTGTTAAAATTTATAATAGCGATACAAAATTCTGAAAAAATCATGCAGTAGCTTTTCTGGCTGCTGGTTTGAATTCCAAGATCAAACTTTCAAAATTCAAAATGGCAGAATTTGGTATACCTTGTTTTTCGAGTTGCTGATCACGAATCCGGAGTCAAATGTGCAAAATTAAAGATTCAATATAGCTGGTCAATAATTTTTAGAATACAAAAATATCAAAAGATATTACATGAAATTACAAATAGGAACTATTTTTGATGATTTTTTGATCAGTCGAGTCGTTTCAGAGTAAAAAGTTCACCCTGTATATATCGTGCTGGGGTCACGGAAATGAAATAAGGGAACCAATGATCAATTATTTGGCTCTCTGCAAAAAGTCGTAGTATTTAGTCGAAGCTATATGAGTTTCTACGACTAATGCTCACGTGGACTCCAGATACAAAACTTTACTTTAATCAACTCTAGTTCCAATTAATCAAATTAATTCATTAATTACTTAATTCTATGAATAATTCCATTATTTCTAATTATTTTCTTTCATACACTGCTCGAGTCGAGTGGGCATGGTAACTCACTCATGCATTATAGCATGGACCTTTCAGTAGAACACTTATTCGACGCGGTAAGCCCATACGTCCTGATGAGATTCCCTTTCGTTCAAAAATACCGGGGAACCACGATTTCTACTGTACGGTGAAGCTCTAGGTCGACATGTGTCAAAAAAACCTCGAGTGCTACCAGCGAGTCATGCGCAGTGCGTCCCGATTCTCGCTCAAGAAGGAGGAAGTAGGTGCCATAACACAGGTGCACAAAAAAATTACAGGGGCATGGTCACCAAACCAGACAACCGTAACTATATGTTATTGGGGTCTCTGAATCCAAACCTGGTGCCAGATATGCTCCAACATGTCATATTTTTCTGGAAAGTAGCATCTTTGGCCCTTCTTCAAAAATAAAATATAACCCGAATCTAAAGTTCTAAAAACTTGTAGTATGGCTCAAATTAAAGATTCAGCCTTTTACTTTGAGATTTCTATGTAAAAAAATTCATTTCCGTGGCATAGGGTGGACCATCCTACAATAGATAATGATCCTAGAGTAGATAAGCATTAATTATAAGCACAAATATAAGTCAAATAAACAATTCTAATGATAATATATTAACAAATATGGCATCTGAACTATTAATTCCATCAAATAATTATTTTACTTGAATTAGAATTTTGAAGTAATGGTTATCTGTTATAGGATTATTATCTGCTGGAGGGTGGTCTCCCCTATCTTGTGCGAGAACAGGTTTTGGCTAGCCGCGCGCTCGCTCACCACGCGACCCGGATAGTGAAGACTGGTATGCAGGCGGACGCAAAGCAAAATACTGTCACCACTCAGGACAGGCGACAGATATAATTTTTTTAACATGACCTTAAAAAAGCTTGTTTGATCATTAATTTGAATCACACTAGAAGGTTCTAGACCAAATTTGGTAACGTATTTTGGGACAATAGCCAGCCACGATCGGCTCATGGTTATCATTTTGGAACATCAGTCTATCTTTTGGGAACGCCGGCCAAACTTCGGGGCGACATAAATTCGCATAGTTGCGCTCAATATTGAGAAAGCAGTGCACATTAGAATTCGCCCGCCAGAGGCTGTCCGATTTTTTACTTACAGTTTCTTAAAAAATGACTGATATTTAGTCAAAAAATGTTTGGTGTAACATTTGTTCCGTAAGAAAAGAACAAAGTGAAAAAAGCACATAAGATACCAGGGTTAGCGACGGTCTTCCCCAATATTGAGATTTAGAGAGCAAACTGATCTTAAAATTCTATCTCAAAGAGGACTCTTTGCAGTATCAAAGAAAATCAGAACCGAAAAATACAGGATGCCTGATTCGAAATACCTCATTTGAAAAAGCAATAAAGAATGGAGATATATTATTATAATTACCAACAGAATTAAGAAACACTAGGCAGGTGAAGACAAAGATGCCGATCACGGTCGTCATTGTGTTCAAATGGAGCAAACTTATGTTTCGATAATTGAGTGAACCCAGTATTACTATAGTAACCGCTTTGCAAGGTGTGTCAATGTATGTACAAGTCACTGCCTTATGTGTCCTTCGGATCATAAATTATTTCACAAATCTTTTGAAGGCGTCAGCATACGGATAGATTGATTGAATGAATGTGTATATTTTATACACGTGTACTTTAGATAAGAGACTAAAGTGATTTTTATTACGTAGTAATCACATACACTGTTAAAAGTATAATTTCCCAACCTTCTTTATATATCAAACTGTATTGTAATTACAATTTTGTTAGGAGCTCTCATCGTTTTTCTTTTAATCATCTAGAATATTGTTATTCGCAAATCGAAAATTAAAACATTGTGATCAGGTATTGTAATTTGTTAGAAGTACACGTCTCATCAATAATGCCTTCTTTTACGTTCTTTTTTCATTTTTAAAGCTAGAGTAACTTAAAGGTCCTATTTTAGAGAGGTAACGTTGGATCATTAAGAATCTGTTTTTATATATATTTTTTTAAACTATGAGCATATGTTCATATACTTTGTTATCTAACATAGTTTGTTCAACGACACATATTTGTACCTTGAAATATATCAGAAGATCCTGTGACAGAAATCGCTTGTCAATAATCGTTATAAGTGAACATTAAATTTTGACATAGCCATTTCTCAAGCCGAGTGTTCGAGAAATAGAGCTTCCACATAGCTTTTTCAAATCTTATTTGAAGTTGCACTATTTCAAAATGCATGAATTTATTTTTCATTCTGAAAATTACCATATGGCCTTATTACTAATATTTTGAATATTTTATTGTGACAGAGTGAAAAATCAAACCCAAATTTTGTTGATGAACAAACTTCTTCCCTAAATTTTTTACGCCAAATTTTAATCCGTTTAAAAACTTAACATATCACTTTCAGTCTCAAAGTTATTTTAATTTTCCAGTGTTGAAAATACGCATTTCGCCACATATATTGGCCAATATTATATCTCAAAACGCTGACGGCATAGAGCAGTTTGGGCATTGGATTGAACTATTCAGCTAATATTCTCCAATTCACGTACTGCAATCATTAACGATTCGAATATTCACATCACAGTATTTCCACAAGGAGCCCGTTCAAGATGGTTGAACATTTCATCTAATATTTGTGTCGATGGAGAATAATTAGGACATTCAGGCTTATTATTGACTGGACGAGAATAAGGAAAAATCCAAGACAATACATCACGTATTATTATCATTTGACGAAAAATATCAATTATTGGAGCAAGCATATCATTCACATCAAGCCCAATGACAAAACCGTGCTTTATAAATTGTGTCCGACGAGAGAATTCCACATTTTGATGCACGTTTATTAAAGGACAATTAAAACATTTCTGTTGAACAGAACTACCTACAGAAGCAAAAACGGGAGCATGTCTATGACGGTCGAATATTGGAAACCATAAAGAAAGCGGTGAATTATGCGGTGAAGCTGATTCTGTAAAAAGAAATATAAATCAATGCATTTTAATAACTAATATGGTATATAAATTGTAACTGAAGTTTACGGGTAGTTGGCTCGCTCAAATCAGTTGACAACATTTTTGTTGCTTTACCCATAAAATATAGTTATAATATAGCCAAGAAAATATTTGGTTGACCTAACCAGACTGTTTGGTTGTTTTATCCAAATCTTTATGTTCATGGAGTATGAGTCTTATTCTACTAAAACATTCAGTTGGGTAAATCAAATATTTTGTTAAATAACCGAAAGTTGTTAAATTCAACCAGATTTTCATGTATATCCAAGAAAATAATTTTTTCGGTTGAAGAAATTTTTTCTGTGTGTGATATGATATGCAGATGATAAAAAGTTGTAGCTTAATATCCGATTTGTGTTCCTAGATATCCTAGGGATATTCAATAGTGATATTTACGCGATATTTGAACGAAGCGGAAACTTCGATATTCCAGAAATAGTTCGAGAATATCTTTGGATGCTGCAGTGATGTTTTTCGTACATTTATGTGAAAGTACCTCAGAATATTAGTTGCACGCTCTAATGAGGAATAAATTTTTTTTAATCAGAGATATGTTCGTTTCATAAATAAAGTTAAAATACTAAACCCGCTGACAGTATGTTTCGCAAAGAGCATCGTTTTGCTCTAGCTTAACGAAGTAATTTATCGCGCGGAAATTCAAATGATCCAATTGATGTCAATGTTATATCATGAAATAAAAATGATTTATAAACGTGCATGCATATAAAATCGTCTTCTCACTTGAAGTAACATGATGCTCCCCTTGCTTTGGAATGATTTAACATTGATGACCAAGTTATTAATTTTTCAATTTAGATCAAAATAAGTGAATGTTAGAAAGCGTAATGGTAGATTCAAAAATGAATAATTTTCAACGGCATAGTTTCAAGATCCTAATTCAAGAATACTTCAATTTGAAACAAAGTTTGGAATTGTTTAACTTTCACTGCTTCAATTGTGAATCCATTTATGTTGGGTGTTTTTAAATTATAAATCACACAATTTTCCACGTTTTACAAATAATTAAAGTTCAAGGAGTCACAATTTCAAATTTTCCCATTTTGTATTGTGGAAATGACAGTGGATTTGTTTCGAAGGAGGAATTTCATTTTTTCGATTACAAAAAACTATTCGATCACTCTAAATGTCACTAATGTGATTTCACTACATAATATGATAATGCATATTAATATTCTTTGTCATCTTTAAAACTTTAGTAATTCCTTAAAATCGAAATTGTTCAGCTTCAACAGCTTAGAATCTGAAATACTTGTTTTTTCAGCTTTTTAATTTTTCAATCTGTTAAATACATTATATTTGAACTTTTTCAGTTTTAGAGATTCCCAGTTTCAAATTTTACAATATTGTATGCTAATACTTCAGAGTTGTACAATTCTGAATAAGTTATTCCAGAATAGTGTCGAATTTTCAAGTCCTTTCAGGAATGAACTTATATACGAGGCATTATTTCTGAATCTCCCCAAACTCAAAATCTATTGGGCTCATTCAGAGTCAAATTTGAGTAAAATGTAGTCCCTTTGGAATTCTATATTGGATATTTATATCCACATTTAAATTCCAAGTAAATGCGTTTCTTTGGTTTCTAATCTTACAACCAAAGTTTCTTTTAATTCATTATACATTTCTTGGTCATGAATGTGAAAACAATTAAGTCAAAGAAATGATTTCTGAAAAGCTAAGAACCTAGTTTCCTATGATATTTTTTTACACCCTCAGAAATATTTCCTCATTGCCATCTTAGCTTTTCTTGATAATTTTTCACTTCTGAGAATGGACCCTGCTCTACCGATAATCTTCTTGACCTTATTTGTGCGCCTATCTAACTCCCCACCTATTTTTCCATCGCTAGTGAATAGGCTACCCAGATATACGTACTTATCAACTTTTTCTAATCTCTCATCATTTAGGACAATGTTGCACATTGTTTTATCACTTTTTCCCACAAACACAATGATTTTTGTTTTATTTACGTTAATTTTGAGGCCCATGTTCTTCATGCTTGCATTAGGTTTATTCAGCATTCTTTGCAAATATGATAAATGGCCATGGGGACATAACGCATCCTTGTTTCACGCCTTGCATCATATCGGACTAGTCACTGAGTTTCCCATTAACCGTTACCCTCGTTTTACTGCCTGCATATATTTTTGTATTGCTTGTAGGTGCCATCGATTGACTTCGTACTCTTGAAGGACTTCCCAAAATTCACTTCTATTTACTTTGTCAAATGCTTTTGCTAGGTCAACAGATGTACAGAGAACTTTGTTTCCTACTCTTAAGCTTTTTTCTGTGATCTGTCTTGAGCTGAATATCTGATCTGCACATGATCTTCCTGGCATAAATCCACATCCTGGCCTCACCAAATCTTATCTTCTGCAATTTTCATTACCCTACGAATGAGAATTTTGGAGAGTATTTTACTTAAGGTGCTTAATAAGCTGATACGTCTGTAATTATTGCAGTTGCTTTTATCTTCCTTCCTTTTGTATATTGGTGCGATTATTGCTTTTCTCCAATCGTCTGTGAATTTTCCCGTCTAAATACATAAAATCAATTCGCACAACCTGTCGGGTATGTACTTACAACCGTATTTAAGCATTTCAATGCTGATATTATCTACACCAGCAACCTTACCATTTTTTGAACTTTCAATTATATCTCTAACCTCAGTGACACATGCTTCTTCAATTTCATTTTCTGAATAATTGTTTTCTATGTCGCAGTTCTGTTACCCTATATCTTCACCTTTAAAAAATTCTTTAAAAGAGTCTTTTAAAGCGTCTACTATCCCGTTAGTATCATACAGAATTTCACCTTTGCTGCTTGTCATGCTGACAAACTCTATACTTTTATTTCCCTTCATCTCTTTGAATAACAGTATCAGGGTTCCTTCTCTCCTCATCACTAAGACCTGTGAGGTTTCACGTTCTCTCATACGCTTCTTTCTTTTCTTTTCGGACTACCTTAATTCCATCATTTCACCATTCATCACCAGATTTTCTTTCTACAACCGCCGTACCACATACTTCAATCGCAGTTTCAACAACGATATCCCGTAGCAAAGTTCACGCACCCTCTATATCTTGATTGCTTCTAGGCGCCTCTCAAGTTGCCTCATCTATGCTTTTGTTAATCTTATTCTGAAAATCTATTCGCACTTCCGGATTCTGTGAATTTTCGATCTTGAATCGTGTTTGCTTCGTTTTTTTTATGTTTTCTGTTTTCTCCATTCCCGACCTTAGTCTATTTTTGAGACTAGAAGGTAATGATCAGTATTCCATTCGGAACCCCTCATGACTCTTGTATCTTTGACTAGTTCTATTAGTCTTTTATCCGCAATAACGAAGTCTATTATACTGCGGATTTTTCTCTACACCAGGTACACGTGTGGATCATTTTATGTCAAAATAAAGTATTTGTAATATATAGACCCTTCTCTAGGCATAAGCTAACTAACTTTTTCATGTTATAATTTTTCCTTGGATCACCAAATTTACCTAGTACTCTTCTGTATCTGTATCCTATCGTTGGACGCCGACCCATCCGTTCATATCTCCTAGCAAAATTATGCTTCCACCTTGATCGGAAGTACCTATTGTATCATTTGAAGTGTCCCAGAAGGCGTCTTTGAGTTCTCCCAGATCGCTATTAACTATGATGAAAAATCACGCTATGATGAATAATCTTCTCATTCCTACCTTCATTATAGCCCACAACAATCTGGGAGATACAAAATCATGATCTTTGAGATGCTGTCTTGCGTTTTGATTCATAATTAAACCGACCCCTTGACTTCCATGCGATTCACTACCTTCTCCTTACCAGATTCAAAAACCGCCTTTCAACACCCCAATTTCTATGTCTCTACATTCGTGAACCTTTTTCTTCGTCTCGGGTACACATGAAATATCTAGTTTCCTTACGTGCATAGTTTCTTGTAGTTCTCTTACCTTAAGATCATTCACTCCTCTAGCTTTCCAAATACCCAGTCTCCATTCATCGCCTGAAACTCAAACTTTCCGTTCACCGTGTGTATGCATTTTGTCAATCAAAGCTACAGTCCATTCCAGAGCTATTTTATTGCTTGTATTATTCATCGTTCAGATTGTACACCCAACTACCAACTTTATGCGGTAATTTTGTTTTGCGAGTCGAAAATCAGATCAAAGTTGAGAAGTAATTCGTCGTATGATGGAAATTGTCGTTTGAAAAAATAGTGTGCAACTAATTAATTCGAGAAAATATTTGTGCCAGAAAAGGGCAGACTTTTTCGAAATAAATATATTTGCATTTCGTCAAATTGAGTATTTCTTTAATTCGAAATTTTTGGATATTTGTTTCAATTATACATTTATTTCAGAAAAAATAACATTTGTTTGAATAAAATGTTAATGAAATCCATTGGAAAAGACGTTTATTTAGTTAATAAAAAAGCAATGAATTATTCTAAATAAATATTGCTTTCAATAATGAATTTCTAATTTGCAAGGCTCAGTAGTCCAGCAGTTCTTATCACCGAACATAAAGAATTATTACGCGTAAAAAATATTGGTGGCCCTTAAGAGGGCCGATGGTTTAGGGCCCTAAGAGCAACTGGTGTAAAATGGGTGATTTGAGAAACTCCCGCACTGCGGGGTCTCTCTCTTCTTTCCTTAGTGCGGGCTCCTTCATCTTTCCGGGGGCTTGCCGGAAGAGGTCTTGCTCATCTGAAACAAACAAAAAATGCGATGTGTGTCAGTAGATCAGGTCTAGGTCCCCGCTAGGCAGAAACTCTGGAGGTGCCCTACAACGAGCGTGTAATGTATATTGTGTGAGGCTAGGTCCACGCTGGGAGGCAATTCTGGGTGTCCCAGTGAGTGTATTGTGAGGCTAGATCCCCGCCAGGCAGAAACTCTGGAGGTCTCGGTGAGTGTGGTGTTGGGCTAGGTCCCTGCTGGGCGACAACTCTGGATGTCCCGGTGAGTGTGTTGTGAAGCTAAGTCCCCACTAGGCGGCAACTCTGGATGTCCCGGTAAGTGTAATGTGTATGTGGGGGCGGCCTAGGTCCCCACTAGGCGGCAGCTCTGAAGGTCTCCTGTGAATGTGGCTATTGTAAAATAATCGAGAAAATATTCGAAAAATATTCCTAAACCTACGTTAAAATAACATATTTGATGACCTACCATATTATACCCAGAGGAGGGGAAGGGGGTCGGATTTAAAAATAATAACACCTTCATTAAATCAAAACTAATCAGACCGAACCATGAGAATACGTCGCAAAGTGCCAACGGGTTCATACCCGTAATCCGTAATGCTGTGAGGGGAGCCCGGATGGCTGCACAGCCGAAGCGGCTGCCTAACCGTTTGGAGTCTCTTGGTGCTGAGAGAGGCTTTACAACCTTGCTCGTCGTAGGCTTCTGGGCTTCGCTGAGATGTCGACCTTGGGTGTCGAGAATCTGACGTACGAATCGTGCCTCGTGGTGCGCGAACTGTTATATTTATGTCCATACTCGATGTTGCGTGCGCGCTAATGGGTATAAAAGGGGATCGGAAAATAATTGTTGGTTGGTATCGTGGTGCGAGCAAAATTTGCTGTTTTGAAAAGTCCCGTGTTATCTGCAACGTATTCAGATTGGACCTGTTGATTTATTATTATAAAAACATGTGGGGAATTCATACTTAATATTAACTTAACTAAGAGATGTGTTTTTTCGATAATTATTCTTAACCTATGATAAGGCTTTATTTCTAAAAACAAAACCAGCCAAAACGTCGCGTGAAAGGAAAGTTCAATTATTACCCGGGTAAAAAAATTTTGGTATGGGATTGATCTAGGAAAACATCTGTGAAATCGTATGGGAGTGATCTCTCAGATAGTATAGTAAAAGTATGCCATTTGAGACGATCCCATACTTCATGTATATTTGAATGAAGTATAGTGGATGTATAGCTCAAATATTGGTAAAGTATAACAATGTATAGTTGAAGTATAGGGGAAGTATTTTTAAAGTATATCTGAGAAGTATAGCTGCAGTATAGATAATGTATAGCTGATGTTCAGTCAAAGTATAGCTGAAGTATATCTTTTAAGTATAGCTCAAGTATGTACTTCATGTCTAAAGTATAGAAAAAGTATGGCTACAGTAGGTACAGCCATATCGTTGCTGATGATAGATAATCAGATATCTGAAATACATGAAAATAGAAATCCAGAATCATGATTTTCATAATTTCAAAGGATATTGTTTAAAAATTCTAAAATAATTAAAATGCTATTAATATTATGTTTATAGGATTCAAAGATTCTGGATCTCTTACCAATATATATGACATAAGAGTCATATAAGTAGTCCGTTATGTATCCGTTGAATATTTTATATCCTCACGAACAATATTCAAAATATAGTTGACTTGCGAAATCAATTTCAATCGCGAACTTTTGAAATTTTTAGACGAGCTGTCATTCATGATACATTGTGTTTTATCACGTTGCTAGGATATCTTGAAGAACAAATGAGTACAATTCTATGTCCGATACTTCTGCCATACTTAAGTATAAATGAAGTATAATCTGTACTTCTGCTATACTTAAGTATAGATGAAGTATATCCTATACTTCAGCTATACTTAAGTATAGAAGAAGTATATCCCATACTTCAGCTATACTTTAGCTATACTTTAGATATACTTCAGCCATACATCAGCTATACTTTAGATATACTTTATCTATACTATTTCAATATACTTGAAGTATGGGATCGTCTCATTTACCATACATTTTTTATACTTTGGGAAGTCAATGATTGATCACTCCCATACTTATGATTTTTACTCGGGTATCTTTCAAAATTTATCAGCGCGCTGGCAGGCGAAAATGAAATGATGTAATGATCTGAATATGTCAACACATACTACTTTGTTTTCTCTGTTTTTAGCATCAGCACTGACTGTGCATGAAATATTTTGAGAATTTTTTATTACCCAGTGATAATAATGAAAAAATATTACTATTAAAAAATTAAAACAAGAATTTCACGAATTTTGTACCTCGACTTCAACTTGTGACATGACCTAGGAAAGTTATAGCGAAAATCTCAGATTCATACCACTTAGTCTCTGAAATCTTATCTTTAAATATTATTAGCCAATAAAATTCAAAAAACCTTCGTGAATTCTCGAGATACAACTAAAAATGTCTAAGCTTCAAATATTAAGGTTCAGTCGGCGATTACTGATATTCAAATTCTATTATATCATATCAGTACAAGAGTCTTTGTTTTGGAATCTATGATTATCACTATGAAATTCTATCCGTCGAGAAATCCAATGTTTTGGAACGCCGGAAATTTCTATCAAATGCTATTCGGATAGGAATCTTATACTTTTCTATAAATAACTTCTTATTAAAATTTTATTGAATCTTATTGCCATAGGACTTGTGTCAAATCCGATGTTCTAGAGACTGAGTAGTTTTTCTCCAACTGTATCCGGCTCGCAGGACTAATTTTGTTTATAATTTTGAAGTTTATTAATTATAAAACAAGGATAAGAATTATTTTAGGTACTGGAGAATACGTGGTGGGAAAGTAAGAGGTATAGGATTCACAGGTGAGAGAAGGATAACTCATCATTTTACTAAAATATAATAACTATATTGCACTTGGTTAAATCACTATTATTGACATTGATGGGTTAATGTTAGAAAAAAGGTAGTTGAATTGATCACGACTTTAAGTGTGGTTACGGGGAGAAACACGTGCACACTTGTTCGCCATTAGCAAGTAACTGTTGGAGCAACAAGTCGCGCAATCGCAGTCAAAAATTCCAGGTAATAAAAACTGCATTCCTGTAGCACGTTTTTCAGAAATTTCCTTTAAGCATTTGCCCGCTCTCCCTCTACCAAAATTCAGTGGTGATCAGCTCGAATGAGAAACCGTACAAGATATGTTCAAATCGATGGTTCAGGACACTAGTATTTCAGATGTGCAGAAACTTTATTATTTAAGTTGAACTTTATGACAACAAACGAGTTCTCCGTAAGGCTCATATGCGTAAGCTGCTGTCTCGTCCCTCAGATTAAAAAAATCAGTTGACGCAATCTTGTGTCTCCTGAATGCCACGAACGAGTCCATTCGTGCGTTTTCAGATATAAGTAGATCCGTAGATCAATGGGATGATTGGTTCATTCATTTGGCGGCTCACAAATTAGATCCTCATACTGTTGAGGATTGCGAAACGTCCTTGAAAGACCAGGAAGACTTTCCTACGTTTAAGGAGTTATGAAGTGTTCTTGAAAGTCAAGTAAGAGCTTTAAAAGCTGCTCATCCAAATGATTGCTCGTCCACTTTGTTATCTGCAAAAAACTCGACCAACCTTTCTTTCCAAAAATCTAAGAAACAGAATCTATCGGTTAATTTAGCGACTTCTGAAAAGCAAAACAAACATTCAAATGCTTGTTCCACTTGTCATGGTTCTCACTTCATATCCTACTGTCCACGATTTGAGGGGCTCAGTACTTCCCAACTTATAGAGAATGTCCAACGCTCAGGACTTTGTTTCAACTGTTTACGTGGAAATCATGCTTCCAATTTGTGCCCTTCGAATAAAGGATGCTTTGTTTGTTCAGAGAAGCATCATACTTTTGCTCATGATGACACTCAGAGGAAAAATGTCCAAGTGGTGAAATCTGATTCACTGACAGGGCAACCATCTTCTTCGGGTTATTCTAGATCGGCCAGTAACTCTTGTGCTTTGGTCAATCAACTTTCTTCAAAACATGAGCGTAACAATACAAAGAGCATTTTTGCAACAGCTTATGCAAAACTGAGTTCCTTTAGTAGAAACTCAATTCTGGTTAAGGGCTTTCTGGATTCTGGGTCGGAGCGCTTATTTATCACTGAACGTATAGTTCAACAATTGGAAATTCCAAAACAAAACTATGATACCTCTTCAACTGGAATGGGAGTTTCACTATTGGGATCTTCTAGTTATCAGGCTGATCAGTTGCTCAGATCGCCTCGAGACTCGCAGTTCGAACTTCCAATGTAAGCTTTAGTTATGAAATCTCTGATCTACTTGCTTCCGAAAAAGAGATTTGAATTCAAGGAATGGCCACACTTGAGAGACCTTGAACTAGCTGACCCAGACTATCATCGCCAAAGACGCTTCGACTGTTCATAGGTGTTAATCTTTCCGGTCATGCACAGAACGAAAGAACTTAAAAATGTTTTTATTTATATTAATTTATTCATAATACTATGTCGAACCTGTGGTCGAAGTTGGACATTATACGAATTTGGATCATTATTCATAACTTTTCATCTAAAAACCAACTTTTTTTAACTTTCAAACTACAAATAGATGTTAACATGTGAACATAACTCACTCCAATTTAGAAAAAAACAACAACACATTTAATTCACAGGTTATGATCACCACCATTTTTGTTCTGAAAAGGACTACCGAAGTGTAGTCGGAACGTCAAACATTCAATTATGATTTGACGGAACTCTCAAACTAATAACAATCTTTGACCAGTAGTCAGCAAAACTTACATCCTTTTATTATTACCTTTATCACTATGATTCTTTTTCTTTCTTCTCTCTCTTTCTTTTCTATTCTTTGTTTTATCTTTCTCAGCCTTTCCTTCTCCTTACTCCCACTCTCCCCACCTCCAAACTCACATTTTGAGTTTTCAATTTTTTAAATTCTACCTTCCAACTCATCCACCTTTTTATTAGGCTCTTCCTTCTTTTCTAGTCTTTGCTCTCACATCTGCATTCTTTTCTCCAGCTTTTCCCTGACTTCTTCCCATTTCCTTATTTCTTTCCTAAGTACGGCCACTTTCTGTCTAATTTCTTTCCTTATTTCCTCCACCCTTTTCTCCTGCTTTTCTTTATACATCCCCATTACTTCTATCATCATTTCGCGCGTTTCTTTCAATCTTCCCTTTTCCATCGGATTTTTATCCTCAGCTCTGTCTCTTTCTGTCCCCTAATTTTCTCATCCATTTTTGGATTTGCCTCTCCCCTCTCTTCCTTTCTATAAATGCCTCAATTGATCACTCTTTTCACCCTCAATCTATCCTTTTCTATCGTTTTCCTGTACTTTCCTCTTGCCCTCCTTTCTTTGGTCTAACCTTTCAGTGTACTGAAAACTTCCTGGTCTGAATCCCTGCTTTCCTTGCTAGTATTCGCTGCGCTAGCCATGAATCCAACTCAAACGATCCCGCCTTTTATGTCTCTGTGTCCATCTATCGTCACGTCTAGCTGCCTTGCCTTTCTCCTTCTCTACTCTGCCCTACTACGACCAACCTGGTCCTCCCACCCTGTCACAAACCCCAAACCCACCTAACCTCAACTTCGACACAAATCTACCTTGATCCCCAAAAATATCCTCACCCCCTTGTCAATCTTTCAATTCTTCAATCAATCTCTCATAAACGAACCCTTCTATACACATCCAAAATTCACTAACCTCAAATTTCACCAAAATTATCAGAAAAAATCAGCACCAACTTTCACCGCTGCCACACACTTTCACGCGGGAAACGGAAGTCCTCCTAAAAATTTACTTTGTTCATCGAAAAAGTAACATTGTGAGAAAAATGGCGTGCATTTTTTTTTCTTGCGAAATTTGGATTCAACGGATCACTACTGTGAATTAAGGAATATACATGAGTGAAAACAAATTGTTCTAATCTCGTTTAAAGAAAATCGAAGTGGGTAATAATTTAAAGAAATAAGCCATCTGCTGCATAAGACTTGAAAAAGTTGTTTTGAGGAAATATGATGCATTTTTGTGATGTTGTTACTTTCTACATTTTTCCTCATTTTTTAAAAGTTAGTTTTTGTTTGACTGCCCTAGGATAAATACAGATAATAATCACTATAGGAACTCCTCAGGTCGATTTGTAGTTTGACTGCCCTCATCAGGGCCTCCAAATGACTTGATAGAGTCTCGCCGCACAGGAGTTTCGGTCTTCCCTTAAAACGAGAAACGATTCTCAATAGATCCCCAAGCCAAAGAAACCTACAACAAATTTATGATAGAATACCTTACATTAAATCTCATGAGGCCCGTGAACAACCAAGACCTTTAGGTTGAGAACTATTACTATTTGTCTCATCATGTAATCTTTAAAAAGAACGATCCATCCGCAAAGATCAGAGTACTGCCGTCCAAGGTAAAAAGATACATAAGTGACTTTGCGGCTTAGGGTTATTCTCTTAAACTTGGCAATGGAAAAGTCGACCTAAACGACAATGTCACTTATGTATCTTTTTACTTTGGACGGCAGAGTAGTATTCAATGGATCCTCACGCTCCAATTCAAGTACTTCATGCATTCAGGACAGAAACTTCAAACTGATAGTTTATTAATTGTGACACGTTGGAGACTCTTCACGTACGTGTTCACGGCCGATATCGTTAAAATGTTTCGTCAAATAGATGTAGAAGATATCGACTGCAACTTGCAGAAAATAGTTTGGAGACTCGAATCGAACCAAGGCCTACAATGTTTCTGCCTCACTACTGACACATATGGTACTAGGGCTGCACAATTCTTGGCTATCCGTACCTTGAATCAACTGGTAGGCGATGAACAAGAACGATCTCCATTGGGTTTAGAAATATTGAAGAAGAACACATACGACGACGACATCTTTGCTGGCGAGGACTTAATTCAATCCGCTGTGATCAAAAGGAAGGAACTGATCTCCATTCTCAACTCAGCAGAAATCAACTTGAGCAAATGGGCAGCAAACTCACCTGAGTTGGTTCCGGGGTCTAGTGGATCTCACTCGCGGCAGGACAAGACCTTCGAAATTGAAGAATCTGTCTCTTCATTGGAATTGAAATGGAGTACATCATCGGACTACTTCCACTTTAGTGTCGTCTTATCAAGAGTGCCAATGATTTACACAAAACGGATGGTGGCTTCCGAGGTGGCTCAACTATTTGATCCACTTGGCTAGCTGGCTTCTTTTCTCATCAGAGCCCAAGTATTCCTGCAGAAGTTGTGAATTTCTAAACTGGATTGGGGCTCAGAGCTGACTGGAGACCTTTTGTCTGAATGGAATACCTTCCCTCAACAGCTCAGCCCATAGAAGGAATTAGGATCCCACGTTGGTTCGGAACCTCTCACTGTGCCGCTCCGTGGGAATGACATGGATTCTTTGATGCCTCACAGCGAGCCTACTCAGCTGCGGTTTACCTTGCTCTAGAAGCAAAAATGGAACTCTCCAATCTCATCTGATCTTAGCCAAGACGAAGGTAGCGCTAATTAAAACCGGTATCTATACCCAGATTGTAACTTTGTGCCGCCGAGCTTCTAGCAAAGTTTTTCGATGCTATATCTTCAAACCTTGGATTCAAAGATGTCCCAAAATATTGCTGGTGCGACGCTCAGATCGTTATTGATTGGCTTCAAGGCCACCCACCTCGCTGGCCAACTTTTGTGGCAAACCAAGTGGGAGAAATACATTCCACTCTTGAGGATCAGATTTGGTGATACGTACCTACAGGATTCTATCCTGCTGATTGCGCAACTAGAGGTTTTGAGTCGAATGAGCTGAAGATTTCATCTCTCTGGTAGCATGGGTCCAACTGGTTGACTGAACCACCAAGTAATTGGCCTCAGACAATCGTACGACCTATCAAGGTTGTGGATCAAGAGACACAAGAAATACTAGGAACTTCAAAGCTGCGTTAATAAAGAGTCTCAATTTTTGGATCAAGTCTACTCAGCTTCGTCATTATCAGGCAGAATGCATGGCTCTGCAGAACGATAAGAAGATCTTAAGGAAGAGCAAGCTCTTGAAATTGCATCCTTTCCTGAACGGTAATGGAATCCTGAGAGTAGGCGGTCGTCTCCAGAATTTTCTACCGAGCTTTGACGACAAACACCCTATTATATTACCGAAACGAGATCAACTCTTGTATTAAATCGTTTTAAAAGCGCACAACGTCACATTCCATGAAGGAATACAGTTGACTTTGAGCCAAGTGTTGAGAAAATATTGGCTTATCGGAGCCGAAATCCTGATGAACCAGGTCATTCGCTGTTGCGTAACACGTGAGCGTTTTTGAGGAATTATATTCCTAACTAAACTTTACCCCCTTTTTTGAATTTGAAACTTCTTGCCGCGCTCAATAGATGTACTTTTTTTCAATAGATGATCTTTGTGTTAATTCTTACCTGAGAGTTGCTGTTTCTGTTTAATTTCTACATTTTCTATGTCCTAACCTTAGCTTCTGTTTTTACGAATCATCTGTTTGGTTATGTCAGTTGGAAACGAATCTACAATTTGAATAGTTTTTGTTTCTCGTTCGCTTGTCTGTCTTTTTTTTATAAAAAAAATGTAGAACTTTAAGGATCTTAACCTCCGCTTCTTTTGCGCATAAGGTAATAAACAAATTAACTTTTTAATCTTCTGACTTTTTAATCTTCTGACATTATTTGGACTCTTAATAAGTAATGACAGTTTATACCTCTGCAGCTTGACTACATTGACCTACATTGACCTACATTGACCTACATTTTTGTGCTGCTCCAAAACCTTCAGAGTGTTAAACTCTGAAGGTTTTGGAGCAGCACAAAAATGTAGCTCTACACACAAAAAAAATTTTTTTGCACTTATCATTAGTTTCAACAATAGTTACACAATTTTTCATACAAATTTATAACAGAAAACTCAAAAACAATAGTGAAAATCACAAACTCAAAACCATTGAATACAATTTTCCAAAATAACTCCAAATACCTATTCCAAATTTAGTGAGGTTATGAACGCTCAAAGAAAAAGGATTTTCTTATTTTTCTGACTTCTTGAATATATGAGAACTACCACTCATTTTTTATATTTAATTTGGATGAAAAGTACACATTGCGTCCTGATGAGGCTGTGGTTCCGCAGTGAAATGCATTGACTGTGCTTCTTAAATATATGATATGATTTACAAAGACCAAAGGCCATTAATCACTACCATTGAATATTAGTTAACAAATTACTGGGTATTCTTGAATTATCATGTAATGATTATTCACTTCCAGAAAATCTGTTAAAAAGCGTCAATAAACCGCAATATTACGTAAAATTCAAATTTGTCACGTCTGGGGTTATCTTTGGGGACCCATAAGTCTGGCTGGAAATTATTCAACCTCAAAATTCATGATTGATTCTTATTCTCTGATGAATTCTGAACAATATACTGAAACACGGAATTATTTGTAACATATTATCTTGTTTAAGTATTAGATCGAATTGATATTCGACCCAGCCTAGCCCTAGCGCTATAATGTATCGGTTACTTTAACGGAAAATTCCGTAATACTATACAGCGCCTTCAGTTTCCAGAACATGCTCAAATGCAGAAATGGATATTTTTGCACGATTTTTAGCCCTAAAAGAGTATTTCAATTTATTATTTAACCACCACGGTCGACAGGTTAATCATCAGAAATAATGTAGTGCTTGTCTCAGTCGACCGTGTACGATAAAGCTAAACTATTCACCTAATCGTCATGTTTCCTCAGATTCTCTATACAAAGCTTTGCAAGCAAAGAGCAGGTAAACAAACGATAAGCGTTAGTCGATAGTTTCAAGACAAGGGAAGCCACCAATTCTGTAAAATATAATTATACTGCAAATCTTCACTTTCCTTTTTCTCCTTTGTCTTTTTGACAAAAACAAAATTCTCCATGCTGTGAATAAGAAACTAGAAATCAGCAAGGTGCGTTTAACTGCTGGTTGCAAAACTGCTGGTATGTACAGTTTTTTTTTAATGTCATTTTATAATCTATTTTCCTTTTATTGGACAATTAAAACTTTCAGATCGTTGCAAGGTCAGAGATATTTCACTCCGCCTAATAGAATTTAAATTAGTGAAATTTCACTAATTGATAATGAGATGGCTTTGATTGAATTAGAGAGAAGTGGATTCCTAACGGTTAGTAGAAAAATACTAATTTGGTAGTGGAAAACTACTGATTGCTTAGCGAAATTATATTAATTTATTTGGGAACGTATACATTAATTGGAATGAGGTTACAGAAATAGGAACCGCGGAGGGTAAAATACCTTTTCAACTTTATTGAAACAATAAAATGGCTCATACCGACGGGCGAACAAATTAGTTAGTTAAAATTTGGTCTTCGGAGCACGCTGTAGTGTGATGGTCGTACGGTAAGCGACGGTAGTGTTGTGATCTTGAGTTGTTCCTAGTTATTTTATAAGTCCGAATAAGAGGGTAAAGATCCCGACCTCAAGAAATACCCTGTTCAGGTGAAGAGGTGAAAATAGACTACCTCTATAGGTGAGACGAGGAACTCGGAGAGCACGAAACACCACGAAACTTTTTAAAACGCAACAGCACACCTGACACACGTCGTGTCATTCGACTTCATGTCCATCATCAAAAATATATCGAAAATATAATCGAAAAGAAAGTTCAGTGATTAATTTGTAACCAAAATCACTGAAGAACTGCTCAATATTTTGAATTATTGACTTCAGTAAAATCAGCTTATGATTTCCTTACCATACCAATAGTGGGAGGCTGAAATGTTACTCTTTCGTCAGTTGAACACACAAATACTTATGTAGTTAGTGAAATATTCACTAATTAAACTTTGGATACATTGAAATATTGAAATGTGTTTACTTTCAAATGATACATTGAATTTAAAAATATTATGGATCGATCGGGACAAAACCTGTTTGAAAAAGTGGGCAATCTATCTGATTGTAGCAACCTGGGCGTGATTCTGTAACGTCAACCTGGAATATTCTCATTTGCAACTACACATATTTATCTGTTTTCAATATGGAAGAGAATATATTTTAAGAATTTCGGTTTGGATGAGAAGTCCATACAATGGCAACCTCCGAAAATGTACGTTCGTCAAACCACATTGTAATCTGTACAGTCTGAGGATCACGGGTAAAATGTACAAGTTTATAATGTACGAGATACAGTTTCATATTAGATGGGCTCTACTTTTCCACTTTTAGCTATACGTGCAACGTGCGAGAGCAACATTTAAAGTTTCGAATACTGAGCCGTACTACTTTCGATAATAAAAACCCAATTTCACGCATCTAGTTAACATTGACTGAAACTGAATCTAAAACGAAACTGTTGTTGAAGCAGTTCAAACCTCTTAAGAATGTGAAATTCATGATAGTTTGCTACAAAAAAAATTATTTGAAACATTATTATCCACCCAAATAATCGAACCCTTAATAGTATGTTATGTACCTAGGAGGCAAACTCAGTCTTGTGACCTGAGCATAAGATCGCAATAACGTGTCGGATGTGCGTATTACAAACATGATTATAAGCCAATAATACTTCTAAGAGTATTATGTACTTGCAGTAGTACTTGTAGTAGAGTATTATGTACTGCGCACATGCGCATTCCAAATCTTTAGTTCTGAAATTAGCCGTTTATGAACAGGAGGGCGGGCAGCAAATGTCCATATGCGTCATGGTGCAGAGTACAATTAGGATCATCGGATGATTATAATATTTATCCGCGTATGCGCATTTGCTGTCGCCCCTGTACGATCATGGAACGCGTCAACCTAACCTCCAATGTGAGACGTGATAAGTTTGCAAATCATACCTTTGTTACATAAAGTATCGCGTGCACCAAGGAAGTAAACGCCTTTTAATCCTCGTGTGTTTGTAAAACTCAGATTCGACTTGTTATTACAAACTCACACTTAGGTAAAAAGACTGTTTTTCTTCTAAGTACACAATATACTATTCAGAAAATTACACTTTCTGTCGGTTTGAACCCTGTCTATCTGAAATAAACGACTTACACTACCTAATATGATGCAGGCACTCTAAATCAACTGACTTATCGAAGCACTTGAATGTTGCTGAAAAAATCTTAGCCAAGCTTCTTCGCTGAAAACACTGGGCTGCTCATATGGATGTGTGAAAACGCATTTTGACGCACATTGTGTCAAAAAATATCGTATGCAACATGTGCGTACGATTTACTCACTTGCGGTGATCGCGTGTGTATAACCACATTTTACACCCATGTTGCATAATATACTAATTTTCAATGATTTAATGCATTTTATGGAAAGGTTAGCTGAGGAAATTGTTTATTTCCAACTGAAGCTTTACAATAAGGAGGTACAATAGGGTGATTCAAAGAAAGGCAAATTTCGAATTTCATTTAGAGGAATAACTCATTTTGTGAAGTTCGAAGAAAAATTAATATGGATTCACTTTTCAGTAGATGAAATTTGTTGTCAATTGTTCAAACAATTTCTGTTGTTTAAATATAACTTTGGAGTGCAATGAGGCAGGAAAATGTAGTTTTTTGCAAATTTGTTTACAAATCCGACAGAATTCTGGTATGTCTAGTATTTTTACCACTTATTCATGCCACTGTCCAACATTTTCGAACTTCTTTTTTTTTGGCACTTGACCTATGATAACTGATTTTGATAGGTTTCTTTTCCATGGAATCTGAATCCGGAGACCGAAGTGGAGAATTTCCTCTAGTTTTTGAGATAAACGGGGTCAAAAGTTCCAAAAAACGTGTTTTTGGACATTTTTAAGGACGTGTAAAACTTTAACGCGAGCAAATAGAACCTTCTGAGATGGATGAAATGGAATCTCGGTTCTTGCCCTTTCGAAGTGGAAAACAAAAAACCAGGTACCATTATCTTGAAATGGTTGGGAACATACTTTGTACATGTGCGTGTACCAATTCCACCACACGCTTCCACCTTGGCGCTTGCTGCTCTCTCCGTCCTCCAACTTTCCTCTCATTAATTCCACTGTCCGGGATGGATTTTGGCACTTGAACGATGATAACTGATTTCGATCAGTTTTTTTTCCGTAGAATCTAAATCTGGGGACGGAAGTAGAGAATTAGATCTAGTTTTCGAGAAAAATGCGGTCAAAAGTCCCAAATAACGTGTTTTGGCCGTTTTTGAGGACGTGTAAAAATTTCAATTTCATGGCACCTGGTCTCTTGTTTTTTACTCATGAAGGGCAAGAACCAAGCTTTTATTTCATCCATCTCAGAGGGTACCATTGGCTCGCGTAACATTTTTACACGTCCAAAAAAATGGCCGAAACACGTTTCTTGGTACTATTTAACCAGTTTTTCTCGAAAACTAGAGCCACTTCTCTACTTGCGTCCACGGATTCAGATTCTACGGGGGAAAACTATCGAATTTAGTTATCATTGATCAAATGCAAAAATCAGTGTCTCGTTGTCCCGAAATTTAGGCTGAAAAGTCAAAGATTTTTTACAAGATTGGCTAGTCGTTTCGAAAAAAATGTCGGGACTAGTCCATCCACTTTTCCAGCTCTTCCAATTTTTCGGAACGACTAGATGCAGCCTTTATTTGAACATTTTCTTCAAACAAAACATCAAAAATGTACACCTTCTCTTAGTTGTATGAACAAATTGGTTTGAATCAAACATGAACATAATCGATTCACTTTTTTGTTAACTCTTTCATTAATTTATTATTGTTGGAATGTAACTTTTGACTTGAATAATGCAGAAAAAATGCCGAGTTCGTAACAAATTCTCTTAGCGGCTTTTATGTGCAAGTAACTACTTTCAAATAATTATTTAATCAAAATAATTAGTTATTTTAAATAACTAATTTTAGACCATTGGAATTAGACATAAAAATCGAATCATTTAACAAAAATTCCGAAGGTCTTCAAAAAAATTCTATAGTTGTTTTTTTATATTTTGAACATAAAATAACATTTTGCAAAACGTGATCGGGTCGGCAATGTGTTTAAAAAAAGTAATTTTCAACATTTGCCACCCATTGCTCCAAGAAACTTCAAAACATTTTGCAAACTTGAGTGAGTAATTATAAATTCAGTCTCTCTCTTGTATTACATTTGCAAAACGTTCGGGATGCGGCAACATTATTAATTATGAAAAGATTATTATTTTGTTAATCACTCCCCAGCGAAAATACCGAAGGTTTCGCAAAATATTGTTTCTGCTGTTTTGCATTGAGAAGAGACTATTATATGATTTGCAAAATTAAATAAATAACGCAAATCATCGTTTTTTAAATTATTGTTAAATTTTTTGCAATCCGACTCCTCAAATTCCATCAAAAATTGTGAAGGTTGTGTTTTTGGGTAGCGAATATTAGAAATGTCGAGATTGGGAAATTATCAGATTTGCAAAACGTTGCTCGGCCGGCAATAATATTAAAATGGCAATTTAAAAAATTAGATACTTTTGTGAACTAGCCAAAAATTACAAACATTTTGCAAGTCGTACTGAGTGATAAACGACTCATTACCAACGTTATATAATATTTGCAAACTGTTTAAAATTCGGAAACATTATTAATTATAAACAAATTATTATTTTGGTAATCACTCCCCAGCGAAAATACCGAAGGTTTTGCAAATTGTTCTTTCTGCTTTATTCCATTGGAAAGAAACTATGATATGATTTGCGAAACTAAATGCATAACGCAAATGATCGTTTTTTAAATTATTGTTGATTTTTTTGCAATCCGACTCCTAACATTCCAGCGAAAATTGCGAAGGTTGTCTTTTTGGGTAGCAAATGTTAGAAATGTCGAGATTGGGCGATTATAAAATTTGCAAAACGTTGCTCGGCCGGCAATAATTTTAAAATTGCAATTAAACAAATTAGCTACTTTTATGAACTAACCGAAAATTACAAAAATTTTCCAAATCGTACTGAGTAATGATTAACTAAGTCACTAGAGTCCCTATATAACAGTTCTCGATTGAACAGACAAGGGGGTCCAAGGGGGCGAGAGAGAAGCACTGCTAGGTCAGCGGAGCAACTCCACAACAACGCAGGAGTGTATGAAAAAAGTAGGCAATATCCCCCGCCGTTGATCGTGTCGTCTGCTTCAGTCATTCTGTCAGTTGCAAATATGTCGCAGTAAATTCGCCTCAGTGTTTAGTTTAAGGTAAAAAAATGCCGAAGGAAAATAAGAGGAATCGATTATCTTTTCAAGAGAAATACGAGCTATTGAATGAAATGAAATCTGGTGCTTCAAAATAGTCCATTTTACGGAAATATGATATCGCTGAGAATACCCAGTGATTTGGTAACTAGTATTTAATTGTTAAAACAATTTAAATTTGTTTAAACATTTAAGAGTATTCTTAAAAAGCAAAGTAAAACATAAAAATATGTCAATCTTTCGAAATATAGCAAAAAAAATATAAACAAAAAAATTGTTTAAGAAATTTTAATTTGTTCAGACATCTACGAGTATTCATAATAAACAAATTAGTACTTGAAAATATTAAAATTTGTAAAAAATCCAGTGAGAAAATGCTTCTCCTGCTTTTTTTAGGTACATACAATATATGCTTGAACAAATACGTCTTATTTAAATAATTGTAAAATTATTGAAACAAATTATTTTATTGTTATCATTGATTAAATAACTCATAATGTCTAGAATATACGTTCATTTCGCGAGTTAGCTGAATAAAACAGACATTCAAAGAATTTAAATTGTTTAAACAATTGAATATTAGTTAACAAATGACTGGGTATTCTTAATTTGCTGATCAATGATTATTTATGTAGAAAACAAATTTCTAAAAGCGTCAATAAACCGCAATATTACGTCAAATTCACATTTGTCACTTATGGGGTTCTCTTTGCGGACCCATAATAATGATAATAATGCTTTTTTTAATTGCTTTAATGCTTTTTGCTTTGGGCTAACTCCCCAATGCAACGAATTATGCGGTAACGACACAAGTATCGCGCAGTGCCACCCACAATAGGCCTCTCTCGGATGGAGGCCATGGTTAAGTTGGGAGTGGCAATAGGAACGAACCGAGGCGACGACCAGGGAATGACCCAGGACAAACGCGAGAACATCGATTTAAATGGTCGGACCAACTCAGGAGGGACCTTCTTACCTGTTGGCAAAGAAGCTCACCGGCGCGGAGAGGATTCATGAAGAGGTTACATGACCGTTGGGGTAATATGCACCCGGAATATGCTCATAAAACGCCTCAGTATTTAAGAGATCAGGTATCCTTCTTGTGAAAAAACGGATATGAAGCTCTTTATCAACAGGAAGAGGAGCAACATCCTCCAGCGAACATTCCACCCGTTTCAGCAAGACCACCTTTGCAGATAGCCGATAATGCCAACATGAGAAGTAGGAGATCTATCCACCAAAAAGTCTTCTTCAGGATGGACAAATTAGCTGAAGCTAATACTGCTCTCCGCGATTTGCTCCCCGAAGATGTTAGTCTCTGGAATCTGAACTGTGTAATTTACGAAAAGGCGGTCTCCCTGCTTAGCGACAATAAGAGCAACGATACTTCGGTACATCTGAGTAAGACACGCGAGCGTATTGCACAGCTTCAGTTCAAAATTGAAACGGCGAGACGGCATACATCAAATGTTCAGTGCGTGATTAGCTACATAACATCAAATAAAAAGTTCACTTCAAAAGTTAGGGCAGTTGCTCGAAACTTGAGGAAAGCAAATCACACGCTGAACAAGTGTAAACTGTCGACCATCAAGCAGCACTGGACGCAAAAAGTAAGATCTCTTTCAGCAGCAAAACAGCGCCTTGAACGGCGAGTTAAGTGGATTCAGGAAAATTCCACCTTTTCTACTAATCCTTCCCGTCTGTTCAATGAAGCGTCATGTGTAGTTAAAAATCCGCCTAGTCGAGAAGAGATTCAAGTCTTCTGGGAGCAAGTATATGGAGATACTTATCAGCTAAATGAAGACGCTTCTGATATATCACTCTTTCGTGACTTTTGCCAAAGGCAAAGGTTACAAGGTCCAGAGGAAGAGTGTCCACTAATTACTGCTGAAGAAGTGAAGAAAGTTATCGCTAGAACTAAGAACTTTTCGGCGCCAGGGCCAGATAAAATCAACAACTTTTGGTGGAAGGAGTTTACATCTACGCACCAACATCTAGCTCGTATATTTACTACTTTCTTAAACGGAGAACAACCCGTCCCGCAGTGACTAGTGGAAGGACACACGGTATTGATCCCTAAGGCCGGAGATTTGTCAAGTCGAAAGAACTACAGGCCCATAGCTTGTTTAAACACCAGCTACAAGCTATTCACTGGCATCCTCAAAGAGAGGATATTGACATCTATCGAGCCGGTATGAAGTGTAATAGTCGAACAATGTGGATGCAAGAGAGGGCTGGCAGGTTACAGGGAGAACCTGTTAATAGACAGGTGTATTACCCAGGACTCCATCACGTATCGACGCAATCTGTCCATGGCTTGAATTGATTACCGTAAGGCATTTGATAACACGAACCATGAGCTACTTATTAAGCTGCTTGAGTGCATGGAGGTGCATCCAAAAATAGTGAGATGCATAAAAGAGCTTATGCTCTTGTGGCGGACAATATTTGTCATAACATCTGACAAAAGACAAGTGACTACAAGCTTTGTCACATATAAGAGGGGGGTCTTTCAAGGACACTCTCTAAGTCCGATACTTTTCTGCATCTCCCTCTCGCCTCTATCTATTGTGCTGCGAGGCAAAAGCTCTGGATACCTATGTGGCCCGCCGAACAGAAGAGAATATAAGGTCAACCACCTTTTATACATGGACGACCTTAAACTCTTTGCTTCCTCAAAAAATGACCTTAACATCCTTGCCTGCGTCCACCTACACCAAGGAAGACTAGAAACTACATCATCCAGTGACGATCAGGATGTTCAACTCATAGGCGGAAATACCATTCAACATCTTGGTATTGGAGAAACATATACATATCCTGGAATACCGCAAGCGGAAACCCAGAATGTGCATAACTTGAAAACGGCCCTTGGCAAAAGGTATCGCCAAATTCTCAGAAAAATTTGGGCTTCCGAATTATCTGGAAAGAATAAGATTCAGGCGACCAATATGCTGGCCGTTCCTATACTGCTCTACACGTTTGGTGCAGTAAAATGGAACGTCGATGAGTTAAAAAAACTTGATCGAAGCACACGCAAGATGATGACAATACAACGATGTCTTCATCCTAGATCTTCCGTACCTTGAATATATCTCCCTCGCGATAAAGGGGGTAGAGGATTGCTAAGCTTCGAGTGTCTTCATCGAAGAACGGTTCTGGCTACAGCCTGCTCAGTTCTAAAAAGCACGGATTCCCTTATGCGATTCGTACATCAACATGAAGTCGCCAATGCTGCGGTGTTTCTATACCATGCAGCAGATAGGGCCGCAGAGGAGCTTGATCTCCCATTTAATTCCAGCGACATTACACATCTCCTAGCATCACTAACACCTCTGGTGCTCAAAAGTCGTATACGAGGAGCAGAACATACGCTCGTACTAACAGAACATGCTGAGAAACCCCTCCATGGTAAGTTCTACGGCATCATACGTAGAGAAGAGCTCTCGATGGGTCTGTCCAACATGTTTCTCAAGTCTGCTGGATTGAGATCGGAGACCGAGGGATTCCTTTTTGCCTGTCAAGACGGCGTCATAGACACCTTAGTTTACTGCGAGCGCATAATGAATGAACCTGCACGCGATACCAACTGCCGAGTGTGCAAGCAAGAGCCCGAAACACTTGGACATGTTCTCAGTGGATGCTCTAAATATGCACGCTGCGCGTACATAGAGAGACACAATGCAGCTCTAAAAGTGTTATATTACCATCTTAGGCATTTCTATGGTGTTGATCTATTGCCCGTCTTGCCCTACACCCAGGGGGAACTCGAGTCAGTTGTGGAGAATGATCAGTGTAAGATCTACTGGAATTTCTCATTCTCCACCACTCAACGTATCAGTGCTACGAAGCCTGACATTGTCCTCCAAGATCTGAAGAACAAGATCATTTACGTGATTGAATTCTCGGCACCAGCCGATGGTAATATCACGGCAAAGGAGGGAGAAAAACGGGCGAAATATCAAGCACTTCTTTTCGAGCTGAGTAGGCTGTACCAAGGCTACAAAGACCATCTTATAATTCTCATAATCGGCTGTCTTGGAGGTATGAAAGCTTTATTTATTAGCCAACTCAACAAGATTCCGGCTTGCCAGCGTCATGCTCATTTCATCGCGAACCGGATGCAAAAGGCTGTTCTCCTGGGATCACTCCATCTGGTCCGCCAACACTGTTCCTCTTAAATTTTACAAAGATTGGTAGCTCTAAAAAAGTATCCAGAGGTGAAACCTTCATCTCCAACTGTCTTGTCTGCCGCGTAAGATCATCCGCGGCTAGAGACCTGACTCCAAGGAACAGTGTTGCCCAAATGTTATCACGCGTAAATTTCTCGCTCTTGCTTAACTTCTAGGACAGAAGGAGCAGAAGCGGATGACGTACACGTTCCAGTAGCTTTGGGATTGGTTTCTTTGAGGAATCATGATCGAAGCTTCCGGAGCCTGCAACTTCTCTAAAAATAAATCTTTATTGAGTTCGTAGCAAGAAGGATATGTACATGGCAGACAGAGTTAACATAAGAACCCAAAGGGCGAGGTACAGCTCAAAGCTGCTTTCAAACCTAACCCTCTTAATCTAATTTAAAATATAAGTAAACGATACTCAAAAACTAGGGCTTGAATATATAGTTTTCGAGATCATTACAGAAATAGATAGAAACTGATTGTGGTGTCATAATGCGAAATACTCTAGAACTTATATTAAAATACGGAACTTAAGATAAAAGAAGACAAGAATCAAATTACTTATTATGAAGAGACAAATCATGTTACCGTGCGAAGGCGTTCAGTTATTTTCTTCCTTACAGTGGGGATGGAGTAAGAAGCCAGCGGGTTTTTTAAGCTGTTTAAGAGGCGTGGAGCCGCGTGGGAAAAAATGTATTCCCCTTTCGATGTGTTCGCTCGCGGGACATACAGCTTGCCATCGGATCTCATTGCAAGAGATTTTCTAGCTCGCTTAACTTCTACGAATGACAATAAATCAAATAAATATTCCGGAACGCCCTGCGGGAGGACCTTGAAAGAGAGGACACATAGTTGCACTTCCCATCTGTGCTTCATTTTCAGCCAGCCAGATTCTTCCAAAGCGGGTGTAATATGATCGTATTTTCTAATTCCATATGTGAATCTGACAAGGAAGGTACTCCAGGTGTCCCTCGCCGATTTGATTCTCCC
>CAKNXH010060479.1:146776-170100 GCA_932178445.1 Andricus quercusramuli
GGGAGAATCAAATCGGCGAGGGACACTTGGAGTACCTTCCTTGTGAGGCACGCATTTTGCACCCTCTGTATCCTCTCTATCAGAGTGGCATTTAGGCGAGGGCCGTATGTCGTATACGCATATTCAAAGAGGGACAATACCAATGACTGACAAAGCAACAGCGCAACAGCTTTACCCTGAGTGGAAGGGAGCGATGGAAGGTATACAATTTTCATAAACGCAAATACGCCGCTTTGATTTTAGTGGTTACATGATCCTCGAAACTCCAAATGGATTGCATTTTAAGACCTAGGTTTTTCGCTTGAGCTACGATGGACAACACGGATCCGCCTATCTCAAAGTTGGGTAAACAAGCATCTTTAAAATTACCAATAGGAAGAATAACGGATTTAGCAGGGTTAATAACAAGAGCTCGCTCTTCAGTCCACCTCGCGATGAATTTCAAAGCCAGGGACAACACTGTTGTACCGACATCTAGATCGTCCAGTTTGCAGCGTACATATACCTGTGTGTCATCCGCATACATGTGGATCGTGACTTTCACCTTGCCTCCGGATACCGCTTCCAAAATCGACACAAATTTCATCAAGGGGTCTGGAAGGTCGTTGGCTTAAACAGATAAAAGAGGCGGACTATGAACAGCACCTTGTGGGACCCCTTTACATAAGGATCAGATAGGTGCCGATCGAGAGGTTAAGGTGTACGATATTTCCACTCGCTGGCTTCTATTCGAGAGAAAGCCACTAAACCAAGGCATTTCTTTCCCACAAATTCCCTCAGATTTTAGTTTGGCTAGAAGAAGTTTGTGATCAAGGGTTTCGAACGCCCGAGTTGGATCGAATAGGGCTAAAATAGTGATTTTCGAAGACTCCAGTGACCGGCCTATCTCCTCTGATACATGGAGTAGGGCTGCAGCCGCCGAGAAACCTTTCCTGAAACCAGACTGGTGATTTAAGAGGATCCCATTATTGCTTATGTATGGCGACAGCTGCTGAAGGCAAATTTTTTTCAGAATCTTCGACAGATAAGGAAGAATAGTAATGGGGCGTAAATCCTTATAGAAAGTTGGTCGGTCACATTTTGGAAGAGGGCGGACAATGCCTACCTTCCACGCTGTAGGGAATATCCCTGTCCTCAGAGATGAGTTCACAATTTCGAGTAAAGCAGGCAAGCAGGAGGGGACACAGAGGAGAATCGCGGAACTATTTATACGATCGGAGCTGGAAGCCGTAGATTTAATTGATTTAATCGCTGCATACAACTGACCGTGGTCAACCTCGTGGAATTGGAAAGGTTGGCGATTACTAACTTCGGCTGCCTCCAGGTGATCTTGGATTACTTTGACCGATGCCGTTGCTGGAGGGAGGGTATCAAGGAGGAAGTTGTCGATCTTAGTTGGATCAAGGGGAAGGTCACCCCGCGAGCATATTTCCTGCCCAGACCAGACTCCCGCTTTGTTAACCCTTTTCCATATTCGCTTAGATGAGGGACTTTCCGGGAAGCTAGACAGAAATCCGACCTTTTCGCGACGCATGGCCGCCGTAGTGAGATTACGGAGATATGTGTATTTGGCGTGATTGGGGTCTGTTCTATCCCTTCGCCATTTGGATCATGCTCTATCCCTGGCTTGCGACATCTTTTTGACCGCATCTGAGAAGCATGGAGGTTTGAGTTTGGCAATTCTGAATTCTCGAAGTGGGCAAAAGGAGTCTATCAAGGATAGGACAGTTTGAGAGAAGCAGTTCACCTTGTTGTCCACCGTTTCAGCCATTTGTACATTGTCCCAATTCGCCGCTCTTGCCGCCCTATCGAACATATCTATATCTACTCTTTTGAAATCCCTCCCAAAACGGAACATACCCGGCCTAGAGACTGTCCTCACATCTAGCATGCAGAAAACCATATGGTGATCAAACGGTTTTGACAATTTAATGACTCCAGAATCCGATGGCTGTAACTTTTCACTTATTAAGATGAGATCGATTGTTGAAGAGGAATTATCTGTAGTACGCGTAGGTTCGTCAATAATCTGATTTAGGGCAAAAGAGCGAATGAGATCATTAGGTTTCCCCCAACTTGGCTGGTCCGTGCGACAGACATCGATATTGAAATCTCCTGCACATAATATATAGTCCGCTGCACCACTCGCATGAATCAGCACGTCCTCTAAATCGTCATCCCAAGCAGCATTCGACTTAGGACTCCTGTAGACAGCTACGAAGCCAATTTTTATTTTTTTCAGATGTATTATTATTTCTGAGATGTCTACGGGGATATCCTCTGTCAAACGCCCCCCAGGAGGCATCGAATCATCGACTAACAATTCGAAACGCAAGTCGTCTCTAATATAGATCAGTACACCTCCCTCTCTAGGGGCAACAAGGCTCCTTCGGTCCGTTCGTATCACATTGAAGCCATTAATCGCCACCGCTGAACTGAGAATTTCTTTATGGAGCCACGACTCGGACATAGCTATAATATCTAAATTATGTAGGTAAATTCGGTCTATAATATAATTTAACTTTGTTAGAAGAGATCTCGCATTAATATTTCCTACACGTAATGATCGTAAATTAGAATTATTAGCTGGCGTTTGGTTAAGGACCGGAGGTGATACATCAAAAACGGTGGCCGAAGATCTAAGAGGATTAACAGAGAAAGATGTCGGTACCGAAGGGGGCCCCAAACTACTGCTACTAGAGTCGCACGAGTTGCTGAAATATGAACTCGAGAAGTTTAAGCCAGATAGAGTGTTTAACATACCGCTAGTATCTGGATGTCTTAGGTTAGGGCAAGAACGTTGTGGAGAGGAGCCAGTGGTGTCTGAAAGTCTAAGCAGAGAGTAGTGTTGCGACGAAGAATCAGGCACGTGGCCACTAATTGGCTGGTTTAAGGAGGCAAGTCAGGACTGAGCTGACGTCGATGGTGAGCTAAGGTGAGTTTTCAAGAAAGAGTCAAGGTCCGCACCCTCTGGGACCCTGACTGGTTTAAATGAAGCATCCTCTACGTCTCCGATTCAGACTGATTTCCTGAAAATTCATGCCTTACCGTTGAGCTTTCCATGACGTATCTTTTCTTTGACTGACTTCAGGCATTGGAAAACCCGTAATAATCACCTCTCTGTCTCTGATCGCATCTTCCAAGCGGGTAATCCTTTCTCCATGAAAAACTTGTATACCTTCTATGGCTACATTCTGAGCGGAATTATATCTAGCTAACTGCTCTTTTGTAGCTTCAACTTTGGAAATTCTGGAACACACTGACTCAATTTTGCCGAGAAGGTTATCGTTTTGAGCGGTGATCGATTGTAGTTGGGTCGAAATGGAATCCGAATCAGTACATTGCAGTTTCAAGGGTTCACTTGTTTTTGCACCGATTGCTTCCACTTTATCGAGGCGCTCGCAGATCAGATTAAGTTTGGCTAGGATCATTCCAGAAACAAGATCAGGATCAGCAGAAGGTTGGCTTCTGAGGGTTGTAGGAGCAAGTTGTTGATAGAGGATTTGTTCTGTTGGACTTATTGGGGTGGGCCGCGTGAGTGACGTATCCTCCTCCGTTGAACTCAACAGGGAATTGTGACACCTGAGTAAAGTATCCTCCGAAAGAGCATTGCGGTTAGGAGTTCCTAGAGAGTGAGAAGCTGGGGCCCCTCTGCCTGCAGACCGTAAGGACTTTTTGCTTGTGAGGAATCTCATAGAACTCAGTGCATTTCGGGTGGTAGGCTTCGTTGCAGGATTCACAGTAGATAGCAACTCTTTGAATTGTAACCCCACATGTATCACAGTTGGGCTTCAAACTGATGTTTTTAAGGTCGGTATTCTGCATCATAACGAAAAATATCGTTTACATTCAAAAATAGATGACAGGCATAAAAATCCCTTCGCACAGGCAACCCGATCTACTCTCGTGCCAAGTACAATGTTATAGTAGGTATTAGGCTCCGTAGCCACTACGCGGTCGGCACATTGGGAAGCGGAGCTATGAAAACGGATCCGTTACGTTAGCCGTAATCGCAAGCAACACTCACCAACCTTTAGACGGCAAATTATGAATGGCGATTGTAAAGTTCTGCTCCGCCGATCGAACACCTTATCAGGAAGTAGACGCCTTTTTCTACACCACCAAATCACTAATAAAATAGTCAATTTAGACAGCGAGAAAATCAAGAATACAGGAGCCGACAAAACAGTCAAACCGCACAGTTAGCCACCTAGCGGCGCTATTTTTAGGATTGATTTAGGATTTAGGATTTAGGATTCATTCTTATTCTCTTACAAATTCTGAACAATACACTAACACGCGGAATTATTTGTAACATATTATCAGGTTTAAATATTAGATTTACAAAAAGCTGACTTTTTCCCATGTTAAATCAATGGGAAACTTCATGGTTTTTGCGCGACCCCTAAATATTAACCGATTTTGCTCAAATTTGAAGATTTTTTTTTGGACATTCGAACAAAACTGGGGGGTGAGAGCAGAGAAATTCGAGAAAAAAATCCACCAACTATAAATAAGAACCACACTATCACGTGCATACTTAAAAATCGATACTTTGATAAAGTTTGATTTTCGACCACAAGAATTGTCACGTTCATTATGAGCTAAAACCAAAACGGCGAAAATACCAGGAAAATATTGTTTTTGAGACAAAACTTTAACAGAAATGGTTCACACGGCCCTGAATGTTTATGGTTTGGAGAGTCCCAATATAGCCTGAAGGCCATTGAGGGTACCCCCGAGACGGCGGCTATATCGGGACTCTAGTGTCCTAACATCATATTAGATTTGCAAAACGTTTACTACTTGGCAACATTATTAATTATAAACAAATTGTTACTTTGTTTATGACTCCTCAGCGAAAACACCGAAGGTTTCGCAAAATGCTATTTCTGTTTCTTTTCATTGAAAAGGGACTATTATATGATTTGCAAAAATGTATGCATAACGCACACCATCTTTTGTTCAGGTAATGTTGCATTTTTTGCAATTTTACTCATAAAATTCCTGCAAGAATTGCAAATGTTGCGTTTTTGGCTAGAAAAATTTGGGAAAAGTCAAAATCTAAACAACATCCAATTTTCAAAAGGTTGTACGACCGGAAACAATATTGAAATTGCAATTAAACAAATTGGGTACTTTGTTAAACTAGCCAAAAAATACAGACATTTCGCAAATCTTACTTAGTGATAATTAGTCAAAATTTTTTGATGAGTGAATAATTTTTTCTTTTCATAATTTTGTAAGGTAACCGGAGCATGATTAAAATTTTTAATTTATTTTGAAACTTAAGACAATTTCAGAGACAAATGTATACTATAAGACAAGTGTGAATAAATAAAGATGTTGCCTTTCCTCCCATGTAACTATTTAGTGTATTGGTGTTCTTTTCGGATATTCAGAAAAAAACTATTATTTTCATCAATTCCTCCCTTAGGATTCCTGTCAAAAACAAAAGAAATTGGGAGGTTTCTTTTTGCAACATCTTGAGAATTTATTCTAGGGAATAATTTAAGAAAATATAAGTTTGTTTATCATTATCAATGTTGCCAAGTAGTAAACTGTTTGCAAATCTAATATGATGTTAGTACTTAGTTAATTATTACTTAGTACGATTTGCAAAATGTTCGTAATTTTTGGCTAGTTTACTGAAGTAACTAATTTGTTTAATTGCAATTTTAATATTATTGCCGGCCGAGCAATGTTTTGCAAATTTGATAATTTTCCAATCTCGACATTTCTAACATTTGCTACCCATAAACACAACCTTCGAAATTTTCGCTGCAATTTTAGGTGTCCAATTAAAAAAAAATTAACGATAATTTAGAGAACAATAATTTGCGTTATGCATTTAGTTTTGTAAATCATATCATAGTCTCCTCTCAATGGAAAAAAGCAGAAACCACATTTTGCAAAACCTTCGGTATTTTCGCTAGGGAGTGATTAAAAAAATAATAATTAGTTTACAATTTATAATGTTGCCGTATCACGAACGTTTTGCAAATTTAATACAAGATAGAGACTGAATTTATAATTACTCATTCAAGTTTGCAAAATGTTTTGAATTTTCACGGAGCAAAGGGTGCAAATGTTGCAAATTCATTTCTTTAAACAAATTGCCGAACCGATCACGTTTTGTAAAATTTTATTTTATGTTTAACATATAAAAAAACAACTATACCAGTTTTTTGAAGACCTTCGGAATTTTTGTTGATCAATTAGCTATTTCCACTGGTCTATTTTCACCAATCGCTCATTTTTTTGTAATTTCATTTGTTCACACAATTCGTTTCCACACAAACAATTGAGTAATAAGCAATAAATGTCTTGACTGTTATTGTTGATAATGGATCAAATTTTCAAATACTTGAAATAAAGGTTTTATACATATATCTGAAGTCAAAATGTCACCGTCTTTCTTATCCAACAAAAAATTCCACCTAACTTTTTAACTTTTGTAGGAATTTTGTTGAAGAATATTGCAAAAAACTACACTTCTCTTTACTATTCCAGTTGAAATTTACATTTCAACAATAAAATTATTGAAACCCTTCACAGTTAGGCGAGAAAGAACGTAACGTGCCGAAAATGTTTTCGAGAAAAAACACTTCAGAATCACGTAATATTTTCAGGTTCAATGCTCTTGGGATCGCTGAATCCAAGCCTGGAGTTAGATTTATAAAATTCAAAACAACGGATTCAATATGGTGGACATAAAACATTGAAAGTATTTGGATTTGGATAAAGTTGGCGGTACATAGGCTTCCGGGGTTTGCTAATTTCAATTCTGATGTTGAATTTATAAAATTCAAAATGTCGGATCTAATATAGTCGATATGAATTATTAAAATATTCGGACCTTGATAAAATTAGTGATACTCAGGTTTTTGGGGTGGCTGAATCAAAATTTGATGCTCGACTTCATAAATTTAGAATCCTGGATCAAATATGGCGGACCAACATTGCAAAAATGTTTAGAACAAAATCTCCTGGCTACACAATCATTTAACCTACATAAAAACCACAAGATATCTTCCTTGTAAAAGCACAAATTCAACAAAAAATATAAGTGTGAGTTTTTAAAGAAAATCGAATTCTAATATTTTTACAAGAACCGCCGGCATTTTTTCAACTATAGACCTTTTTTTAAATTTTTGGCAGATTTCAAAATAAGCCGTTAAACGTTGTGAAAATGAAAAAAAAAACCGATGAATATCTGAATAAGGACAAAAGGTATAAAGCATTAAATTGTTGTTTAGTTTTTTGAGAAAAAAAAAACACAAAATTCAAATACGCATAAGCACGTAGACATTTTTTTGCAAACCGAAAAAATAAGTATCACCTAATTTCCCCTAAATACAATAACTTTTGTCCCCGAAAGATGCTGCATCTTTAAGTGTAGAACCTGCCTGATTTGATATGGATTCCGTCAAATATATATTACATTTTAAATATTGATATAGATAAATTTGACAATTTTCAGTGGATACTGTTTGGCCAAGATGAAGTACTAACAGAGTCGGAAGAAGTAAGAATATTTTTATGAACATAAAGGGAATATTGACATGCGAGGGCCATTGGAAAATTGGGAAATGATGAGGATGATACATAAGTTGTGAGAAAGGAGAGGTAAAAATATTAGGAGTAGTGATAGGCGGCCAGAGTAGTATAACGATAGTATAGATTAATTTAGTGAGTATGAATATTAAGACCAATTTTACTTAACATGTAGTGATATGAAAATTGGTAGATAGACTTGGACGAGGAATGTTGTAATTATCACGAATTTTGAAATTGTACACAGGAATGGAGCGAGCAGATTCAGCTTAAAGCAAATAGCGACAAATCGATTCTGTCAGAGAGGAGCAAAAGAGACTAACTAATAGCATTAACTTGCGTTTTTTGTATCTCTCCAAACATTAATTAGAAGTAAAGCGCTTTTCACGAACAGCAATTACGATTATTTTGAGCTTCGAGCCATGCATGAATTACGAAGCATCGAAGCGCCATCGCAGCATGGTAGCCGCAATAAATCATTGCGTACTTCGTAGATCTCGGTTCAACAGCGGGACCAACACAGAGACGTGCATCTAGCGATATAGGAAACTCGACAATTTCGATAGTGCAAACGACTTTTCTGCGAGAGTAATAAATTATCGACCGTATGACGCCGACATTCTTCCAAGAACTGTTTTACCCTATTTGCTACCCGCCAATCTTCCCACTTGTCAAACAAGCTCAGCTTAGCTAATGAAAATCCTCAGAAAAATGGATTTTACGCACCCCTATTTTGTCTTCGTCGCTTCCTAATGCTGGAGGAGCTCGTTGATTCTTATGAAGCGAAGGATTCAATCTGGAGGATGTGACTAATGAACGAATAAAACTTAATTGAAGGCTATAGGAGTTCAGGAGAGAGAAGGATGAGGGTCCGTAATATCTTCACTGAAAATTCACTAATCTAGTTTAATGCCTAGCACGCGATTCTCTCCGATTTGTAATGCGGATTTCAAATATTCCGGAAGATTTTTATCATGAAGAAAAGCGAACCTGCAAAGAAATTAAACAAATCGTTGTAGAATTTTTATATTTAATTAAAGGATCTTTGAATTTCCTTAAAGAGAAATTTGAAAAATCTGTCGAACAACAATTCAAAAAAGTCTTCATTTTCGAATTCCGATTTCAAGACTGCAACCTCTTTTATGTGAAAAATCAAAGTTGACTGGGTTACGTGACAGAGTGGAGTAAAGAGTTTAGCAATGGTGGAGAGACACGGTCGTTTTATGGTTGCCAGATCGACCATTTTTTTCCCATTCCACTGGTGATATAGGAACCATCGGCAGGCACATCCTTCTTAATGACCTCTAGTAAAAACTTGGACATGTTTCGAATTGTCGTAAAGCCAGTGCGTGCTATGAAACTTCGAACCAAGCACAGCTTGTAGGTGTACGAATATCTTGACAATAGGAAGGGGAAGGAAATAAAAGTATTGTAAAGGAAGGTCACGTATTTTTCATCAAGGGTTTCTTAAATATTTAGGTTTCTCAACACTTTACCGTGGCTGGAAGAATAATTAAAACATATGAAAATAATAAAAAGGAAGTCGATTCCATGAAATTGGTCATCCTGCAACGTTTTTACAACCGACGGTTGGATAGATTTTACGAGGCAGCCTGGAATGACAAATGAAGATGCTATTGACAATGAGACGGAAGACTGCCATCGACAAAGAGAATTAGATAGGGAGCTGAGGGGTCGCCACCAGGCAGTAGGGTCCCGAAGATCTTGATTAACCATTCTCTACTATTTGTTTGCATCTTCTCAGAGTTTCAACCCTATTTGTCACTTTGTTTACAGAATAATTTTTGTAAGTTTTTAAGGTGTTTATTGTACTTCTGAGAATTTAAAATTCAATTGAGTGTTTCGCATCTTATATCAAATTGTGCAAGTCATCGTGAAGTAAACTCAATTTCCTTTATTAATGTTTGTTTGCGCGTCGTTAGTATGCAATTTGCAATTTGTGAAATTCACCTTTTTAATTATAGCTGAAATTACTTTCGATTAGAGTCTAAGTTGCAGATCCCACACTTGAAATTGTTCAAATTATTATTCATGCCAGTAATGTGATTAGCTTTTCCCGAAGCCTTGAACCTACACTGAAGTAAGATCAATTTTGTTTTAATTACAGAATATCTATAAATTTTTTTGGGTGTAATAATACACTCATGAAGAATCTTTAGACTGTAGTTGAGTTAAGCCGTAATCTAACATCATGAGCTGCGAATGCATTAGAGTTCACAAACTTCGAACTATCCAATGCCAAAGCGGATTTACGATAGCAAAAGGTCCCTCCTGCAACATCTGATATCGTCTTCAACTATCGCTATTTCAATACAAAATAATTGTAGAGATATTATCGATTAATAGAATATTGATCGCATTTCGCAACTTGAAACTATCACCGTTAGCAGGATTAAAATTTAAAATTATATGATTTTCATCAAAGAAAGACCTCCACTTACACTTGATAACATCTTCTTTTTTCAATCTTACGAATAATTAAATTATAAAATCGCTGTTATTCATAATTGTTTCTGTAGAAAATTGAACATGTACAAGCAATTCAGATTGCGTGTATACTTTAGTATTGATTTGAAGCTCCACGGATTGTAAAATGCGAATGAGAAAGAACAGGTGGGCACCAACGCATCTGGTAAAAAATAGGAAATAAAGCGCCTTCAGTGAATTTCGTTGTGTATTCGCGTACAAGAATTTGGATTCCTTTAAACTGTCAAATGCTATTTCCTCGAACACTTTAGCTGCGAATAAAAAAGCTTCAATAAAATTTTCCAAATTAGGTTCGAAATGTTCTTTCTTAAAATTTACTGGCATTTCTGCGTTACAGTAATAAGAGGTAATAAGAGTAATAAGAGGTCGCTCATAAACTACGTTATCCGTTTTTCTTTCGTTCCAATTATGATGAGAATATAAATTCCGTGAAGTTATGTAAGAATGATACAACAATATAGACAGAAGAAAATGCGCATCGCAGCATATGAATTATCCCTAAAATTGACAGGACATTACACATTAAAAAAAAAAAGGATTTTCTAGATTTGGCAAAGGTAGTTCTTACATTTAATGAGGAAATATAAATTTTTTAGATTTGAGAAAAGTCTCTGAAATTCTGTTCTGATTGTTTTCGGGGTCGGTAAACATCAATTTGAGGTCTGCACTAAACAAATATAAATTTGAGTTAAGAATAAAATCTCAAAATTGAGGTCTAAATTTTGGGAAAAAAATAAAATAAAAAAACTCGAAATGGGAATCAAATTTCAGAAAAAATTCAAGATATTTCCGCATTCTCCTAGGAATCGGTACTCCGTAGTTCTTAAGGTAATTCAATATATATTTGTGGTCGAAATTCAAAAATTCAAATTATGGATTCAACATGGCGATCTAGATTTAAAAAATCCAATGAAACTGCAGGTTTCTATGACTATAACTATGACAGTTATAGTCATGGAAAAATTTACGAATTTTTGTTATTGATTGAATGTTTATAATCGCATTGACTGCCAGGGTCATAAGTAACTCTACTATAGGGTTCATTATAAACTGTAGGGTATCTGTGGGGTAATATACCATGGAACAGAAGCCAAGCTTTCTGCAAACAGATCCACAGCCTCGCTTCCTGCTTTGGGAATCGAACCCGCGCCAGCGTGGCTACCAAGGCTGCAAAGGACATAAGGACATAAGTGTTGGGACATGAAGCCATCACTATTACATCTGAGCCACGATGACTCCCTAATTTACAAAAATTTTCAATCACGTATCCTGGTTTTGAGTCAAATTTATACTTTGTAAGATCTCGACGCTGAAGGTTGGTTAATATTTTTTTACTTATTGAAAAAATTACCTATCCCGCATGTTAATTTTGAGACAAACAAAGCATCTTGTAAACCTGTTCACTAGAATGTGACTACCAGCCGCCCTCTTGAATTTCTCTATTTCGAACCAAAATGCGTATTTACCGAACCGAAAAACACACTATTATGTAGTTTATGAACTAATATGCAATTTAAACTGTCTTTTTTTTTCTTTTCAGGTAGAGCTAAGACACTCTACTTGCATTATTGAAATAACAATGACCTCATTCATGATGAACGAGCACTTTTGTCCCTTAGGAGATAACAGGTTGTGCATAATGGGTACATAATCTTCAGGGGCAGGAATGATTTACAGTTTCATGAGTGCGACACGACTATCGAGCAGGCTGGATTGGGATGCATTATGTTCTGACTAAGGCGGTTTACTACTACTAACCTCAATTCATCTAACTTGGTAGCAAACTGAGAATTCAGTAGCAATTGTTAGGTATTACAATGGTGCGGTTGTATATCCATTTTCAATAAAGCCAGAACTATGAAGCAAAGCTAAAGGGAAAAGGGCTTCATTAATCGGATCTAATTCTCTTTTGGATCTTCTTCATCTTCCCAGAGGATCCAAAAACATTTTGCGCAAAACAACGACTTATTGTTGATAATAAAGTCGCGACCTTGTAGTATATGTGTCAATTATAGTCTCCAAACGATAGGTCAAAACAATAAAAAAATTCGTCCAATTTCAAATTTATCGAAACGTTTCGGCTGTTATGTCAGCCCTCTTCAGTCAAAATTTATTTCTAAAGAAAAAATAATTTACATAAAAGTTAAAACACTGACAAAAATCATTGACGAAATTCCTATGATTAAAAAGAGAGCATACCTGATATTGTGATATTAAAACAACATCAACAATTATAAAATTAAAAACTTCCACTAAAATAATAAATATAATAAACTATCAAAAACTTCAAAGATGTTAAAAATAAAAACAAAGCTTAAATTAAGAACGAAGAACAGATACCATTCACTGAGTCATTGACGGGTGACATTGTCAGACTGATAATGGTAGCCTTCTTATTGTTCAAATTAGACCATTCTCTTAATAGTGTTGCAAAATAATTTCCATCAAACCAAGAAATAGCCAAGAAGAAACCCCAGACACGGGCTGTATTAGTGAAATTCATTGTTGATAATAAAGTCATGACCTTGTAGTATATGTTTCAATTATAGTCTCCGAACGATAGGTCAAAACAATGAAGAATTTGTCCAATTTCAAATTTGTCGAAACGTTTCGGCTGCTTTGTCAGCCCTCATCAGTCAAAATTTATTTCTAGAGAAAAAATAATTTACATAAAAGTTAAAACATTGACAAAAATCATTTACAAAATTCATATAATTAAAAAGAGAGCATACCTGATATTGCGATGGTAAAACAACATCAACAATTATAAAATTAAAAACTTTGAAATTGGACGAATTTTTTATTGTTTTGACCTATCGTTTGGAGACTATAATTGACACAACAACGACTTATATTTGCTATCTCGTTTTGATGAGCATTCGTTGAAGTAGCGAGATATTTGTTTTCCTTTCAGCTGTCTAATTAAATCTATTAATTAAATTCGACTACTCCTCGTTATTGCATAAAATTAAACCGGAATCCCATTCCAGAAAGATATAAACACTCTGGCAAAAAACTACTCTAAGTTGTAACTCGAAAGCGTGTATAATAAAGTTCCGCGGAAACTGTCAATAACAAATCCCTAGAAAATATTAATAAATTTGTTCGTAAAAAAGTCATTTACTTTTAGCTATGTTTTGGATACGCGCAAAAAATATCAAATCTCGAATCTTCTTTGTTTTTCATAAGGTAATATCTATAATATATAATGAATGATTTTACAACGGCAAACATTACTATTTGTTAATTTATCAAAATTCTTTCCAGAAGAAAATTAATTAAAAGAGAACAACATGTATTAAAAATAAATAACATATACTGGCACATATAAAAGCGGAAACTGGATTACAATTATTCATGTTTCAAATGAAGAACAGATATTACGTAAAGAAAATATTATTCATTAATTTAAAAAATGTCCAAAAAACATCGTTTCATAATAATTGAAAACATAACACAAACATTATACATAGACTAGTATAAATTTTTCAATATGTGAAATCTTTGTTTACCTTCGCAAATGGATTTCGTGTAAAATTGAGGATCGCAATTATCATAGAAACATTTAAAACATATATGTTTCGCATATCATGTATATTTTAAGATGCTTAAATTAGCTTTGTGGCTCAATAATATCTGTAATTATTCTCATTATGTTCACACTATTTCTAGTTGAATCTACTGAAAAAAATTGTTGGAAAAAAATTGCGAGGATGAGAACGCATGACGACAGTCTCTGCAGCCGCACTGAAAATGGGTAGTTTTCCGTGGATTTTTTCAAACCGTTTTTTCTTGCAGAATTGATTTTGGATTGGAAAAATGCTAGGAAGCTTTGCGCTTCATATATGAAGCTAGCAGTAGTAATAGTAGTTTTGAAAGCAAATGTATAATACAAAATAATCTTTTTAGAAAGTATAATAATAAAATTTTCTCTCAATTTAAAAGAAATTCTTTATGAGGGTTCAGGTCACGTTATGGGGATTCCCGTCGGGCCAGGATGATCTGATCGAGATGCTTTTGACAATTCGATAATAAGAGAACAGGAGTTCAACCTGATCGAAAGCGTATTGCTCATCCATGGATGGAATGGAAAGTCCGCATGTATACAGCTCGGTGGCTCTCTCATCAGAAGATACGTTCTAACGTAAGTTATAACTCTAATCGAATCACGTCCTTTGACCACTCTGAAAGAATTTTTCGTCAACGTCACTAGATACGTGTTCAAACTACCTAAAGAAAATCTATCTTTGAGAATATGTCCCAAAAAGACCTTCTCTACCGCAAAAGTCTTTGACGGAACCAATATTTAAGCGAAAATGTGGTATTATTTTTAGGTATATCAAAAAGTCTAAAAATTATCATGTCATTTAAACAATGAATTTTCATTTGATTAATCATTTTGAATAACTTAATCCTATACAAATGAGAAACAACATTTTCACAATAAGGGGGTATCCATCATTTATTTACGCTTCTGGCGATGAAATCTAGTATCACAGTATTTTGTCTCTCTTTAGCACAAGTGAAATCGTCACATTGCAAAAGCCTCATTCACTATAAATTTACAAGGATAGCTGGTCTCCTGTCACGAGCCGAGACAATTAATTAGGCGAGGGAGTTGAGTGAATTTTAGCGGAAAGCCATTTTTCGTTGCCAACTCATTCTCACTCTAGAAAATGGCTATTTTACGGTGCCAGAAAATTTGTAGTGTGGCCGCATTTTATTAAACAAAAAAAAAATCGAATTGATATCCCATCGCAGATTGGCTGACTTCAGTCCATGTTAGTCATCTGGCCGCGACCATCTCGGTCACCTCCACCCACACCTACTCTTCGCATCACTATTCTGCCGGCTGACCACAAACCTCCCACCACCAAGGAGTAACACAAATTTCATTCAATTTCATACTGCCCTGTTTTTCCACTCTCGCTCTTCTTCACTTTTTATTCAGAGCTTCGACTGCCCTTTTTTCATATGCACGTTTTTTTCACGAGCTCATAAACGAGAGCTCCTCTGCATGCCTGCGCTCTATAATTTTTCCAAGCATCGCGTTTTATTAGATAAAACAGAAAGCCGCTTTTTCCGATACTGCAGTAAAATTGCTTGGCTATGTATTTTTTTAATTACCCTGTAAACAAAACCTATAGTATGGAGGATTGAAAACATATATAAACCATAGCTCCAAGAAACGGCCTTTTATGAGGTTTTTTGTTATTCGAAAAATCAGTTCGTTGAGTGGACGGCGAAGGCCCATCCAGCAGGATCCTATATCTCTCATCCTCTATCCTATATCTCTCATCTTCACTCTGCTTTTCACCCGCTCCATTATAACATTCACCCATCTGTTCCTTTCCCTCATCCTTTTCTCATTTCATATGCCCTTAATTCGCTCCTTCTGTATAAGCCTACCTTTCTTTTCCTCACAATACATATCTCATCCCTCTTATCCTTCCTTTCTTCTTTACTATGGACTGCATATCCTTTTCATAGCCAATCTCCCCACTATTCTCCTATGTGCCGCTACATTTCTCGCCTACAGTATCAATCTACTCTTCCTCTTCTTTGTGGTTCCTTCTCCCCTTTCTCTTTCCTAGTTGTTTCCTCAAATTCTGCTCTTTGTTCCACTTCCTTATCACCCACTCAACTCCTGTTCATTGCGCACCACTTCTCCTCCCTGCAATATCACTCTGTCTTTCTCCACTGGACCACTGTATTCTCCCTCTCTCCTCCTTCTAACTACCCTACAATGCCTAAGCCTTCTTTTCCTTGTCACCCATCCCGTCTGTTGCATGTAGGACCACTTATCTCCCCTTCAATATAACTCATTCGCCCTGTACCCTTAATACATTCTTCTTTCTACCTGAATCCTACTATTGGTTCCTCCTCTTCTCCTTCCTCACTTTTGACAGCATCAGTATAATCTTAACTTCTTTTTTTGTACTGCTGTACCCCTTTTTACTCACCTTCATTCTATTATCTAACTAATTCTTTCATCATTTCTGCCCTGTCAACTTCCACACTCCGTTCATCTTTTTCTACTTCTCTTCCCATCAACATAATCATATTATTCTGCTCTGCACGACTACGCCTTACTTCTTTCTTCTTTCTCCCATCCTTTAACAAGGCCCATTGCCCCTGTTTCTATTCATGCTTTCTACTTCTCTTTTATATGCATCACTCCTCTTTACTTTAGCATGACCTTATTTAGTACCTGCTACATCCTCTTCTCCCTCCTTCCCATACTCTAATTGCTACCTTTTCACCTTATACCTGTAACGCTCCTTACTATCGTTCCATGTACTCCTAGCGATTTTCTTTACTGTAACCTACTCTTCTCCCCTATACACAAGAACTTCTCTTCACGATACATTTCACCTCTTCACGGTTCCCCCTTGTTCTATCATTCCGCACTTATAATGCCTTTGAAATAAACGTTCCCCCTTTTCCCATTACAGAAAAACCCTTTTCTCTCCTCCTTTTCAAACTCTTACTTCACCCCTTGTGACCTTTTGTCAGCCAATTTCTTCCCTTCCGTTTTATTTGCCACGCTTTTCTTTCCTTCAATATAACGTTATCCTTCTCCCCTATGATAAGTACACTTTTTTTTCTCTCTCTTATAACCCATCATTTAACAATACCTGAATCCCATTGCTTTTGTCAGCCTCTTTTTTTCCATGTGATTCCATACTTAACTCCTTGTATGTAATCCTACCTTCTGTATATCTAGCCATACATCTCAATTCTCTAAGCACCTTACCACCTGTTCACTATGCTCCTCACTCACTATTTTTTATCTCCTTCACACTTACCTTTCAATTATATACATTTATTACCTTTATTAATACCTTTCAAAATGTTACCTTGGCAGGTAACGTTCTCCTGTTCTTTGTGCCACCACTCTCTTCCATTTAATATAACTCTTCTACCCCACACTAATGGCGCCTTCTTCTATCTAGCTGCTTCATCCAAGTGCTGGTTCCTCCAGCTCTCCACTCATATTTCTCACCACATTGATATTACCCCACCCGTTTAATATAATTCTACCTTTTTTTATACTCTTTCCCTTTCTTTTCCTTCTCTCAAACTCCTTCCATTTGTCACCCTCTCAATTCCTGTGCCATATGCGCTACTTCTATCCCTGCTGCATAACCTTAATCTCCACCATGAGCCTGTTTTTTTTCTCCTTAAAACGACTTTCTTGCTATAACCTTCAACGTCATCTTCAAATTCAATATACCTATTGTAGCCAACATCTCTCCCCGTGATCCTTCTTTCTGCATCTTCTCTCCACCACCTACCCCACAGCCTCTATCCTAATACACTTTACCCTATACCTTTTGTTACACTTCCATTTACGCTGATATATCATAGTCTCTCTTCCCAGAAAACTTAATTTCATCATGAGTTAAAAGAACACAATTTTTGTTGTGGCTCTAAACTTTTGCTGAATTGATGTATCTGAGTGACCAATAATTCAACGCTATCAAGCATTGTCACATTGGCAGGCCAATTAATCACAGGAATACGACATTTACGCTATCGACAAAAGCTCGAGGATTAGCATTATCATTCATGAACCCTGTATGCGTGCTTTGATTACAAATTAATTGTGCCCACTATGTATGGATTACTGTAGTGCTATCAGTTGAATTCGATTCTCATGCCGTAAACTTGTGCTTATTATAAACCGCTACTGGGAGAATGTAACGCGTTACATGGACTTCACTTTTATAAAGTTTTAAATTGCTGAGCACTTTTAAGATAATCCCGTTAATAATATACACTCTTGATTTTTCTCCCAGAGTCCCAGAATCAAGTGTCCGGACTAATACAGCTGTATAAAAATAAAAAAAGCATCTACAAAAAAAGTGAGGTTAGGTGTTGTGCATGCAATATTGTCAATATTGTTAATGATATCCTTAATATCCTTCATCCCATTTACTAGTTTTTTCGCCTTTACTCATTGAGTCTCAGCAACATTGAAACAGGAGCACTTCGCAAAAAAATCACTTATAAGTTTAAACACTTTTGGCAAATTATTCGAACTGGTTCCAAAGTATCCATGCATACTGCTACTCCATAAAAATAAATTCTTTTAGCAAACAAAAGTTGCTGATTAACTATGTCGATTGTTTTTATCAAACTGACCATGTATTTTCTTCAACTTTGAAGGCACGTGACGTCACGCCATGTGTATTTGCTATATTTAAATTGCGTAGTCAAACATACGATCGTGATATATGGGACAAAAAATGTGTGTTATATTTATGTCCTAGAATAAAACAATTATATCAAATGTATGATTGTTCAAAAGAACAGATGTAGCATATTTTTCGTATTCGAGTCAATGTTCTAGGGGAGAGTGGGGTATGGTGTACGTGTGGGGCATGGTGCCAATTACAAAAAACGCCCATGTTTATTGATTTCCATATTATTTCTTTTGCATAAAATGTCTTTCTTTGTTTGGAAAAATAGTGATGTCATGACATTTTCGTTTTAAAATACGTGTCAGAAGAGTTATTATGAAAAAACAGTTTTTACAGAAACAGATGAAAAAGTCTTTGGTGGAAATTAAGCAGTAACGCCATATTTTGAAGTACTTGAAGCATGAAAATGTGAGATTCTAATAGGTGAAGTATTTCTTCAAACATCTGGTATCATAAATTGTTTTTATAAACGTTCTAAATGTACTAAAATTAATAAAATCTTGAAACATGACATACGGGACATGCTGTCCCTAAAACTTTGTGAAGATGGTAACAGTGCTTGATAACAGGTCGGTAATTTGATCGATAATGTAGAAAAACACAGCAATTTATTTATGTCTATTCTGTCTGATTAAATTCAAGGTTTTTAATAATAAAGTTATACAGAAAATGAAAATCGACACGTGATTTTAAGTTATATTTAATAATAATACGGCAAGTACCAAGTTCAAGGTAAATTACTTTGAAATGGACTATCATGTAAAATTCGTGATTATAACCTAAAAATATAAAAATTGTCGTTATACAAGTTAAAAATGTATTTAAATTCCTAATTATAATTTTCTATCAAAATATACTTGAAAGGATTCTCTTTACTCAACCGCTCAAATTCATGTTTTATTCCTTTGAAAGAGAACAGCATGTAAACTTTGAGGTTATAACCCAAAAAGATTGAAACTTATTGTTATAAACTTTTTTCAGTCTCGCTTATAAATTCCCATTTGAAACACACTTCAAGCAATTCTCTTCATTTATTAGGGTGATCCTAATTACATGGGTTGAACAATAACTTATTATAACTTATTATATTGTACGCTTTTTATTCCACAACGTTCATATTTATGAAATAAACCGGGACTAATATGATGGACACCATGCCCCATGGTATGGGGTACGCTGTCCCAAATGGAAGACCAACGAATTAATTAAATATCAAATAATGACGTAGTTAAAAAACGGATTTAGGTAATGAAATATGCAACCTGAAAATGTGAGCTTCTCACCAAATAATAAAGAAATCAAAATCACATTTCAATTATAATTGAAAAGACATTTCCTTCAAAGACTGACACCATACCCCACTCTCTCCTACTTCATCTCGATGGTCCTCTTAATAATTGTATACTTCACTTTTCATTAGATAAAACATAAATGAGTTTTATGCTCACACACATGATAATCCAAAGATATTTTCATGGAATCCGAAAATTAAGCATAACTATTCATCGATGTCAACATTAATATTGTCAAAAATAAAATAATTATTCTTAAAATAAAATGTAATTTGCTGGATATATTAAACTGCAATAAGTTCGGATAGGGTAAGTATATTCTTTAGCTCATAAATTATGATCATTATTTCCAACAGTACCGGATGAACGAACGAACTTTACTCAGTGTTAATAAAAGTTTATTATTAATTATCCTCATTCTCGTTTAGTAATAATCTTACATTATTTGTATTCTTGCACAATACATTCTTATTAATAGCCCACTTACTTTAGACAAGATTATGGAATATTTTAAATATTAGATTCAAAGAACGGATATCAATTTTGTGTTTTTCCTTCTTAAAGTGGCCAGCAATATCAAATCATAAAAGCTAGAAAGTGTAAAAAGTGGATGAAAAAATACGTCGAAATCGTAGAAGCGTTTTTGCATAGGTGCGAACGAGGCAAGCTGAACCAGATGGTACCTCTCGTCCACGCAAAATAATGGACGTCTGGTGTCACTTGCGATCTTTCCCATCGAGTTGATACCGTAAAAACAAGAATCAATCTTTTTTGAGGGGACAGCTTGACTCTTGATATTATTGAAAAAAATTTTGATTCGTAGTCTGTTGGATTTAAACTTAAAATTTTGAGTTTAAAAGAAATTAGTCGGAGTGAACATAATATTTTGTGGATAATATATTCCGAAGTTCGTTTTTATTGAATCAAAATGCTAGGAAGAATTATAAGGTATATATATATATATATATATATATTTCTAATGAAGTATTTTGGTACACATCTAGAGGAAAATTCCAGCTTCTAATTGGAATAAAAGAAATCGATTGCGTCCTGGCAATGATTGAATTCGAAAGCAAGACCAGAACTTACACCATTCACCCATGCGGAGAAGAATCTGCATGATATTTTCCATGCCGTAAGAATAACCTTTATCAATCAAATTTGAGAATCGAATTCACGGTCTTTTTTCGAATTTAGGAAATGAATACAAATTTTCACTTGAAACAATTTTTAATTTGAACGTTTACGATTACTTACATTACGAAGACTTCGATATTAGTAATTTGAAAGTCAAAAGTAAGACTCTGAATAAATTCAAGTATTGTGCCATTTTCAACAGTTCAGGTAACAGATATAAAAATAGTACATTTTTCAATTTGTAGGGTTCTGGACTAAACAATTAAAAATTAATGAAGCAATGGCGATTGCGGCATGGCGGCTAATGTAACGCGTTCGAGTTTTCGAGTATTGACGCATTTTCTGCTTATGGAGGCAGTTTCATTACATGTGCATATGTTTCCAACACTACATTATCACAAAATTAGGATAATTATATTAATTGCCTGATTTTTATGATGAAAAGTTAGTTTTGGTTCTTCCGCTTGTATTGTCAGAGTAGCTAAAAACAAGTAACAATCCACATGCGACTAATATGGCACATTCAGGTTGTACCTTGTCTTAATATTATAGTTTAATATGAAGAATGGTTTAAAAAATGTCCCCATTGATAATTATTCAAATATGTTCTTCATTATATTATTTTTCATATTGGTGAGTCATTCTGCACTGTTAAAAAAAAACCTTTTTTCTTGAAATTTCGGCAGACATAATCACACCAATATGTTAATAATATTAAACGTAAATATATTTATCCTATTTTTATTAAATTCTACTCATTTTTCTTCATAATTTGGTTTTTTATTTAATAATTATGAATTGAAATCGAAACGCGTTCCATTACCAAACAAGGTGGGACAACCTGGCACAGATGCACTTTTTGGAAAATGAACTTCAATTAAATTATCTCCATGCGTATAGCATTGGTAAGATATAGGCTCGAACAAAATATATTTCATTACAATATTTTACTTTATTTTTGAATTTTAATCGTGCATTTTCCTTTATCTGCGTCGCAATCCCTGCCGCTTCCACAAGAGATCTAAAAAGAAACATTTTGGGATTGAAAATTTCAAATTTGTATACTCTTGAATCTATGGAATTAAAAACTTATTCTTTTTGGAAATATACATGCTCAACTGCATAAGTTAAGATTCTGAAATTATCTGAATTTAACGTTTGAATCATACGTGTCAAAATATTAATTGGAATTTTATAATTTATGTCAATAATTGCAAATTAAATATTCAAAAACAGAATAATTCAAGACATTATCGGAATCTGAAAAAATGTTTAATTAGAATTCTAAAATAAAATTCTGTTTATATCCTCAAAATCGTCCACTTTGAATTATTTTAATTTGAGTGATTGCAATTGTATCCCTCAACTTTAAATAAACAGGAATTCACTATTACAATAATTCACAATACGCCTGTAGGATAACTCTGTGACTTTGACAATAGCGCCATCTGGCAAGCGAACTGGTGGGTATTTCGAAGTTTTTTGGGCAATTTTTATGAAAAAAAAGTGAATATCAATTCATTTTGATAAAAAATATTCATCTTCGGTCTAAAATTAATTGTTTACTATAAGATTTTTCGTTAACATTGAATTGAAATTCAAATTTCTTCACAATAGTTCCAAATTGGTGGCACTGTCGCAGGCACCCAACAGGCGTATTGAACAAATTGATAAAGTATTAATAGTATTATTAAGGTTTGCGATGTGAAATTGTTCAATTTCTAACTACTTCTATTTCAAAATATATAGTCATGAAGGTTTCAAGTTTTGATTTTTGTAAATCAGAATTTTAGGATTTGAAATTGCTTTTGTGGTCTAATTCATAAAATTTCAATTAAGAGTTGATTCATTTGAAGTTTTAACTTAAACTTCGATTGAGTGTTGAGGCCTTCCAATTTTGGATATTCTGTGTTTCAAAATCTTCAAGTCTTCAATCTGAACTTGTCTCAGTTTGAAGATGTTATATTTAAATTGATTAATTGTCCAATCTTTATCATGTAACTTTAAAATGATCTAATTAACAAGTTTTCCCTTCTCTAGTTATCATCTGTTTGGTATGTTTTTAAACTAAGTTTTTTTTTCAATTTCAAACTCATTCAAATTGAAATTGTCCAAGCATTGAAAACTGTATTCTTTTATTTGGAATTTTTAAAATGAAGATTAAAGATGACGAGGGTTTAACAAGACATTTTAAAAATTAAATTCTTAAAAATAACACGATAAAAAAGGTATGCTCTCCCAGAAGAAAAAAATCCTAGGATTAGTAATTGCAATTTGAATAATTAGGCAAATTGAACATTCTAAACATAAAGCCTCAAAGCTGTTTTGATGTGCTTAAGAATGTTACAATTATGAAATTAAACCATCAGCAACTTAAAGGAAGTTTGAATCGAACTAATGAGAATTGCGCAATTTCAAATATCATTCAAGGGCAAATCGTATTGTTAATACTTTCTTTGGGTCTATTCAATTTGATTGAGTAAATATCAAAAATGAATTTATAATTGAGAAATGTTCACTATTCTTGATACGGTTTGTGATTATTTTGGAAGCTTGCCCATAATGCTATTTTTTCGGGCGGTCACTTTTCTTATATACATATATATATATATATATATATATA
>CAKNXH010060479.1:170500-188404 GCA_932178445.1 Andricus quercusramuli
ATATATATATATATAGAGACCTTGCGACTGCGGGTGTGAAGAGGTAGTGTTGGTGGATTCCACAGAGGAGGTTAGTTGCGCCAATTCCCCTCAGGTAGGTCGTGAACCATGGGTTAGTTGCGCCAAGCCTCTTCAAGGGACGGATTAGGAGGATTAGACCTTCAAAGATGCGGAGGGTCTCTTTTAAGATAGACTGAGGTGTTAAATTGAGGAGCGAAATACAGACTCACATTAGGAAGAGGAAAAAATAATACAGATACATAATATAAGAATATTTATTTGTGTTGGTCCCATCCACACTATTTTTATACTACATATAAACAATACATATATAGAAAAAAACTATCACAGTGCAAGAAAAGTTGATAAAATTTCAATATTCTTTGTGGTAAAAATATTATTTTTGTAAATATATGAAACATACCTTCCGTGTGGAAAAATTTCGTGGCAGTCGAGAAAGAGATCCATTATTCAACGCAATTCTAGTGCACCCCTACGAATTCTCAAATTCAATTCTAAAAATATATCCGGCACTGTCTGGAATTTTCCATAGAATTTACAGAGTCCTGGGTTTAAACTGAAAGCATTACATCTGAATATTCTACTGGTTTCCACCCATTCCTCATTAGGATCCAGTGACCTGTTAAATATATTGTATATTCCACCAGTTCTCAGGCACATTTCAAAAGATGAAGTTGACATTATTTGATTTTCGGACAGATATAGACTTGGCAAAACTTACCCGTAGGATAAGAGAACCTTTTTCAATCTAGGGATTAGAGGCAAGGGCAATTGGTGCAACTAACCATCGCCCGGATTCCAAGCCATGCATCCCAACGTCCTAATGATGACTACATTAGTGTTCTTATCAAATAAGTGATTCTCAAAGAGTGTTCAGTGTTACGCCTCTTCAGATTATCGTGAAGTGAAGTGATGAATAATGACAAGTAGGAAGACATGCGCCTTGAGTTGGATTGGATCAAGTCAAATTATCATTACAGTAAATTAGTATAATCTCGACAAGCCCTTTAAAATATCGTTTTTTTTTCAACTTTGTAATTTTAGCATCTATATTTCATTGACCTGTATTTGACAATACGTTCCTTGCTGCTCCACGCTAGCTGGAATTAATTTACTAACATTCTTGGTCCTTCGGACCGGGTAGTGGGTCCAGGCGGAGCATGGTTATAGGACTCACATGACGAACTAACTTGTTGTATTATTGCTAAGTGCCGCTATCTCCGAAACATTCCTGAGACTTATTAATTTATACTCACAAGGAGAGGTCGCGAGATGTGCGTTGTAGAGGACAAGAACATGGAAATTCATTAAGTTCATATTTTTTCTTTCGAGCCAATGGGCCTTAGTTTCCGACATATTAAGGTTTAAGTATTTGAGCTTAGGCACTGGATTCACCACTGTAATAGCTGGGACCCCAGAGTTCGCGCTTATGAATATACCGACTACAGTCGCGAGTTGAGCGCTCGAGTATAAGTACTCGAACCTCGATATCTCGGAAACCAAAAGCCCATTGGGTCGAGTGAAAAAATACGTACCTAATCTCGCGTCTTCTTCTTGAGACTGGCACTTGTCCCAGGACACATTCTATTTGGTGGAGAATAAACTTTTTTGTTGAAAAATCATATTTTCGGGTTGAAAATTCAACTGCTTTGCCTCAAAAATTCAAAAATGTTGTTAACAATTGATGTATTTTGTTGAAAATTTATCTTTTTTTCGTAGAAAATTAATTTCCTCGATGGAAAATTAATATTTTTGGTTGAAAATTGACTTCTTTATGGTTGAAAGTTGAAAAACTTCAACTATTTTGTTAAAAATTCGTTTTGTTTAATTCAACTCGTTCAACTTGCATTCATAATTATCTCACTAAGTAAAAAGTGGACAAAAAGATAAAATTTTTTTTAAAAAACCGTAACTTTCTAGCATTATGCAAAGAGGATGCTATTAAAAATAATGAATTCTTTAAACAATTATGTTGGATAAATTGAATTAATTATTACCTTAATAGAATTTGAAAGTGGACTAAAAGTGTAAAATATTTTTAAAAACTGCAACTTTCTAGCATTATTCTGAAAGAATATTATTATGAATAATAAATGGTTCCAACAATTTATCGTGTGTGTTAAATTCAGGTGACTATTGCCTCGGTCTATCTGACAAGTTGAAAATTAGTTGAAAAAGTCAGATAAATTCGTGAATTTCTAACTTTATTTTAAGAAGAAATGACTATAAAATATGATAAATTGTTTTAACAATGTATTTGTAAATCTAGCTATTACTGTAAAGTAATATTTCATGCACTAGGAACAATCTTTACAAAAAGAAATTTCAAAAAAAGTAAAAGTTAGCACCAGAGACTGATTTTGAAGAGAAATTTTCTGGATCAACGTGGACTTTGGCTAGACCCGCTAGACTCGTGGACAATCGTGGACTTTTGCCTCTTTCGTTTAAAAATTCATTTCTTGCTGTATAAATTTAATCTTTTTTGCTTCAATGCAAATGTTTGGTGGAAAATTATTCTTTTTCCGTCGAAAATGGAATTTTTTGTTACAATCTTTAGTAGAAAATTCGTATCTTTGGCTATAAAATTCAACAAATTGGTAGGAAATTTAACTGTATGGTTGAAAATTTGTATATATTTTTTTTAAATTCATTTTTCTATAGAAAATTCAAGTATTTTGTTTGGAAATTAATGTCTTTCGGTATGAATTCATCTTTTTGATTGAAAATGTAACTATTTGGTTGAAAATTCAACTATTTTATGGAAAGTTTATCTTTTGATTAAAAATGCAAATAACTGTTTGGTTAAAAATTCATCTGTTTTGGATGGAAATTCATTTGATTTGTTCAGGGATTTTACTGTTCTATTAAAAAATTAGTCCTTCTTTATTCAATTCAGCTGCTTTTGATGTAAAATAAAAATCTGTTCTTGCTTAAAATATCAACTATTACATTTTTCGTTGAGAAATTTTTTTTTCGTTGAAATTCAACACTGCTTGTTTGGAAGTTGAACTACTTTGTTAATTGGAAAAAAGTATTCAATTTTCTATTCAAAAAAATTAAAAACAAAAAAAGATGATTTTTTAACCAAATTAATTTTTCACCAAAAATACGAATTTCCAACAAAATATTGTAAAAATACATAAAAATAAAATACATAAACTGCTGTTAACATTTCTATGAATAATATATATTTGATGATATTTGGTGAAATATAACAATTAATATTTCCATAAACAAATTAGATAAACAATTTCCAAATATTTGGGAAGTTCAATTACATCGAATTTGTTCCTTCCATTCGAATACCTTGAGATTAAGTTGAATTTTAAGTTAGTCGCAAAATCAATAAAAACATATCAATAAATATTTTAAAAAACAATTGATCATATACGAGTATTAATTATAAAATATTCCAGGAATGTAATATTGTCGTGTCTTGCATATCAAAAAAGTTTTTTCTTTATACATATATGCAAAACCCTCGTTTGCAGACCGTTTACAGACATCCAAAATGGCCGATTCCGCACTGTGCGCGAAAGCAATGAGCAAAGTTCCCAACATCGATGACCAAAACGCTGTCACCGGTTAGCAAAATGGTCTCCACGGTTACCAAAATATTTTGGCAACCGGTTGCCATCTAGCTTCGTAAACGGTTACTATGCGAACATCATTTTGGGTGAGGTTGGGTTTATTTCGTTCGTGACAGTTTGTTTTCGTTCATTTTCATTCAAGTAATTCGTTGCATGAAGAGATTAAAGAGTTTATTACAAGCTAAGGTGCAAACGGCAAAAAATCATTGAAATAGATTTCGCTGACGAAGACAGCATTGCAAGTTTCGATGACCTACAAAAAATGATAGAGGAAGCAGACAACATTGTGGTATTTTCAGGAAAGATACACATTTTGGGAGTTATTTGGTGTCTTGCGGGGGGCTCCGCCCCCCAACCCCCCACCGGCCCCCCGGCCCCCCGGGGGCGTTGCCCCCCACCCCTCCCCCCCAACTTTTCGTCAAGTCTACATATCTCGGGTTTTGCATAGTATTCTTTGAACAAAAATAGTGTTCGATACTTGAGCCCTCACGGGCTATTTGGTCACTGCTCGTGTGAAGGCGCCGCTTGAACCTGAGGCTCGGCTTCAGCTTCCTACGCCTCGCCTCGGGTTCACGCGGCGCCTTCATACTCGCAGTGACCGAGACGCCCGTTTGGCCTCTCGTATCGAAATATACTATTTCCATATGAGCAGAATGAACCATTTTTTGAATCTTCATAAATCGGTACTGGTAGTTCATAAAAGTTTAAACAATAGGTCGATCGATGAGTCTCAGAGACGCGAAGAGATACGCTAGATATCGTATTGTTGTATTATGAATTTCAAAAAAGTTGTTTTTTCATATAAACAAAGAAAAATTTTCCTTTCTAAATCTCTAAACGCAAGAAAAAAACTACTTCTAAATGATCGATCTAGCTCAAAATCCTATCAGACCTGGATATCAATCGGAGCTACACTTCATACTTTCATACACTTTTCGAGATACGGTGAACAGAAAAATCTTACATGCACACACAGACACATACACACTGAGATTTAAAAAAAATTTTATATTCGAGCTCCTGGGGTCGACTTATATCAGAATATTTCAAAAAAGTATATTTGAAAATTCAGGTCATTAGAAAACTCCCTCTATTCTATGAGGAAGCAACGAAATGTGAACAAAAACTAATTTTTGGGAAGAAATCTTGTGATATATAGCCGAATGACTCTTCATATGTGACCCATCGTAGCGCATACAAGCCTTTTTCTACTCGTTATAGTCATAGGTTAAAAACTTTTTCTGAAATGAGTCTAGTATTTTACATATATGTTTTCAAGTATTTTTCTTACATTCAATATGTTACCTATTTCTGAGGTGATAAAAGTAGCTTCCATGCTTGGGATAATTATTTAGTAATTATTTATGTACGCATACCATTTTACGAATTTTACTTTTTTGTTTTATGTGATGCAAATATAATATTTCTCAAACGGATTGTACAGACAAAATATTTGTAAATTCTCTGTATTTCCCTGCAGCTGAGCAGATAAGCTGGGTAAGGGAACTAAAATCACAGATTTAAAAACTTATATGTTAAGAAAATGGTCGTAGTTTTGTTCCGCGGTGCGATTTAGTCACTGAACTGATTAAGGGTACACTTTGCAAAGTCATTTATTCGTGTCCTATTAGGGGAAAGAACATTTTTTTTTAACTTACGGAGACTCAAACCCTCTCTCATTTATCTCCTCAGAATTTTGTCAAAGAACATTCATGAAACGCGTAATTTCCAAAAAACTAGACTTTCGAGTTTTCGGTTATAAAATCATAAAAAATGAGCACTCAAAAAAAGATTTGGTTGAAGCAACAAAATTTTGTTCGATTCAACCCTAGAATATGATTATCATGCGGACAACAAAATATTTGGTTGAACCACGAAAACTTTTTGGTTAGTAAGATTTGGTTCATTATACCATAATACGTTTTTCTTGATCCAAGCAAATATTTTGGTAGGTCCAAGCAAATATTTTGGTTGATCCAAGCAAATAATTTGGTTGAGCCAGACAAAGATTTTGGTTGAGCCAGGCAAATATTTTTGTTGATCCAATTAAATGTTTTGCTTGATCCAAGTAAAAATGTTGATTGGTCAAAGTAAAAGTTTTGGTTGATGTAACTCAACATTTTGATTGATTAAAGAAAATATCCAAGTTAATTCAAATAAATGTTTTTGTTGGGTCAAGTATATATTTCAGTTGATTCAACTAAAACGCTTACCTGAACTAAGAAAGGACCCCGCACAATTTACGTTGCTAATAACTTGCCGTGGAATTGTCTTACCTTGTGATATTTGTAGTTAAAACAAAACTACCAAATATCACAGGATGAGACAATTCCACGGCAAATTATTTACAATGTTAATTATACAGCAGCCTTAGTTTATTTGATATGTGTCCGACAGATTTTATTTTTTTATAAATATTCTTGCTGAAAAATAGCTTTTGACGTAGTTACCTAGGATATAGGAAAGCAATATAATGAGAATAAATTTCAAAATTTCATTCAAAATATTTTATTAAGAAAGATGTGCTTTGAACAGATACAATCACTTGTTGATAACCCAATTTCTCTGATAAGTATATGAGAAAGCGTATCTTAGTTAACTGTACGTCGCGTTGTTATATTGAATACATATTTATATATCTAGTCTCCTTTTTATAGTAACGAATAATACTATCACACTATGTAATAAGAATATTACTTTTTTTCAAAGGGAAATAGAGAGAAATTGGTGCGAACACTTATCCTTCTATAATTGTACATACAGAAATGTGGCTTGCTTTTAGGTACATCTTTAACACATGAAATCAAACTGAGATCAGCCAACAAAATAGAATGATAAGGTATAATTAGAGTCAAAAATACGTTTTCACGTAATACACCCGAAAGATATATATTTAAATAAATTAAGTTCAGAGAGCACTATTTACCGAATAATTATTTTTATATAGGTCATTATTCCAATTCAAGCGTCATTGTATAAAACATACAAATTTCCATCAGCAGAAATGTGAATTAACGTCGGGAACTTGTTAAATAGTTTATCTCTACTGATGACAATCAATTTGTTAGTTATCGTAACTTGATATGCTCCAATATGAGAATAGAGTCCCACAGTTTTTAATTTTTTGGCTAGAAAAATAAATGTCTTCTCTGAGTTTACCAAAACCTGGACTATAGCAGGAAACAGTGGGAGCTCATCCTCATAACTTGTTGTTGAAATAATAGGTGATTTATAAGTTAAGCTATCAATGTGAAGCCATGAAACTGAATACACTGTAGAATAATTTTCAAAGTCAAATGATAACATTTGAAACTTGAGCTTCTACTTTAGATGGTTTATGTTTTGCTTCACATCTCATGCACCATACATTAATTATATGGCCTATACGAGCAATTATGCGTGGATAATGAAGGAGAAAATGATGTTTTGACTTCAAATTTCCGGAAAAACTAACATACATTTCATGGTGCTCAGTAATCAAGGCTTTAAGTAGGGAAAGACTACCGCTGTGAAAGAAACGCATACTCAAAATATCATCAATGCTTTTAGATATACGTATGACTGCCAACGTTCGTCAACTTCAGGGACTAAATCTCCAATAATAATCAGCCTAAAATACTTTAAAATAGCTATTGTTTCAGAAGCAGAACACCCTAATTTTGGTACGAACATCTTCTTTTTTCAAAGTGGCGAATGGTATGGCAAATGGGGACGAAGACGGAGAATACACATATGTAAGTAAGGTGGGGGTATCAGTGATAGACTATGTAATAATGAGTATACAAGGATGGGAGGAGACGGAAAAATTCGCAGTAGAGGGGAGGGTGGAATCGGACCATCAGCCATTAAGTCTGTGGATAAGAGGTGATGTTGGGGAAGACAAGGCGGGGAAGAAGTCTCGATAGGGGAGAGGGTGACCTGGACGAGGGAGGCGATAGAGAAGTGTCAGGAGCAGCTAGGAAATGTACGCTTTGGAGGGGAGTCGGTGGAAGAGATATGGGTAGGATCTGAAAGAGAAGGTGAAAGGGTGTGTGCAAAAGAAGGTATTTAAAAAGAAGAAGAAAGGAATGGTGAAGCCGTGGTGGGATAGGGAATGTAAAAAGATGAGAAGGAAGGTGAAGAGGAAGTACAAGAAGTGGAAAGAGGTAATGCGAGAAGGGAGGAGTACGTAGAAACGAGGAAGGGGTTTAGATTGATGTGTAAGAAGAAAGAACAGGAAAAGGAGAAAGAGCTGGAAGAGGAGTTAGCAAATGTTAAGACGGAGGGGGACGTCTGGAAGATAATAAATAGGTTTAGGAAGCGTAGGTTGGGCGTCAGCGAAAAGATAGGGAGTGAGGAGAGGAGGGCATTTTTTTAAAAATCGTTCCAGTTCTCAGATTCAAGGAAGACGGATGTCGGAATGATGACGGATGACGGATGAAGGAAGTAGAAGAACGGGGGAGGCAGAGATGGAGGAGTTGAATGACGAGGAGATAGACAAGCAGATAAGGAAGTTGAAAAGGTGAAAAGCAGCAGGGCTGGATGGGGTAGAGAACGAAGCATGGCTGTTTAGTACACAAGAGGTTAGGGAGAGGCTGAAGGAGGTAGTGAAGAAAGTACGGACGGGTGAGGGATTCCCAGGAGGGTGGAGAGGAGGGTTAATAGTGCCACTGTATAAGAAAGGGGATAGAGAGAGGCAGGAAAATTATAGAGGGATTACGCTCATGAATACGGCGTATAAAGTATACGCGATGGTGGTGGCAGAGAGACTGCGGAAGGATGTCGAGGGGAAAGGAATGTTGCCGGAGACGCAGGCGGGATTTAGGGCGGGTAGGAGTACTATCGACAATATTTACGTGCTGCAGCTCGTGGTAGATAGAGAATTAGCGAAGAAGGGGAAGAGAGTGTACGCGTTTTTTGTGGATCTTAAAGGCGCGTTTTCATCAGTGGATGGGGGGAGGTTGTGGGAGGCGTTGGAGGATAGGGGAGTAGAGAGAGGCATACTTGAAAGGGTAAGGGAGATATATGAAGAGACCAAAGACAAGGTATGAGGAGGGAGGGGATTTCGGAGGGATTCTAGATGGATAGGGGGTTCAGGCAAGGGTGTCTACTTAGCCCAACGCTTTTTCCTATTTTAATTGCGGATATGGAAAGTAAGCTTATATAAAGTACGCTTATATAAAGTTGATGGTGGATAATGTTTCGCTGGCCCCGCCAGTGTTTTTTTTGAGTTATTAGGTACTTCCAGTGTTGCACAAATTCTTATTTTGGTTGAACAAATTTGAACAAATTCTGCACTAAATATTGGGCTCAAGAAAAGTTGAATTTGCGTGGGTGGTGGGGCCAGCGAAATGGTCCGGAGTGAGGAGAGCAAATGTGGTGATGAGGCAGGTGTGAGGGTTGGGAAAGAAGTTATTCGCAGATGACTTTGGAAGGAGAATGAAATCGTTTGATTCACTAGTGATGAGTGTGCTATTGTATGGGGTAGAAGTGTGGGGGTGGAAGGAAAGTGAGGAGGTAAATAGAACGCAGGAGAGGTATGTAAAGTGGACCCTGGGGTTGGCAAGGAACACGCCTAATTATATTGTCAGGAGGGAGACGGGGAGAACGAGTGCAGGAATTCTAGCAGGGAGCCGGGCGTGTAAATATGAGGAAAAATTTTTGGAGGAGGGGGGAAGTAGGCTGGTTAGGGAGTGTTGGTGGGAAAAGGAGAACAGTGGAGGGGGTGGGAAGATGGAGGCTGAGAGGGAAAGGTATTTTAGAATGAATGGACTGCAGATGGATGAAGTGAGAAGGATGCACGAGGAAGGAAGGAAGGTTTATGTCGTGGTTAAGCAAAACGGCATGGAGAGAGAGAAGACAGAAGGGGAAGAGAGAATCATAGAGTCAAGATTCAACGGGAACTATGTGTGGATTATGCCAAGTGCAAGAGCGCAATATTTATGTGAGAAAGGAGAGGAAGGAAGTCAGGAGCTTATAGCGAGGATGAGGTGTGGGTGCATGGAGGGTTTCAATAGGTTCTGGCTCTCGCGGGAGAACAGGATGTGTGAACTGTGTGGAGAGGGGTTGCAAGAGTGGAGCACTGATTGGAGGAGTGCGTGGAGGTGGAAAGAAGTGAGATAAGCATGGAGGTATTGTTGCATGAAAAGGGGGCAAAAAGGGCAGTGGCATGGGTGAAGGGAGTGTTGGGTAAGATGGAGATGACGAGAAGGAAGGAGGAAAAGGAATCGAGACGGAAAGATTGTAAATAGGAGAGAAAGTAGATATAAGTAACATGTAAATATTGTAAATAGTAGATAAGTAGTAGGTATTAGAGCGAAAAGAGAGGTTGGCAAGCGAGGCAATGCGCAAAAGTAGGGACATGCGAGCAAGGCGAAGCGAGGAAGGCAAGGCGATAAGAGCGTCCGGCTTAGAGATAAGGAATGTATGGATGTTAGTTTTCAAGGGTTAGTTTCAAGAAAATTCTGTAAAAAATGAATGTGTAAGCAAGTCAATTTTTTAAGGCCAGCAGGCTGAAGAATAAACGTTTATCTATTTATCTTCTTTTTCCAACTTACGAAGAATTTAGTCCTCCTGTATTCATTTTCTGGAAACTTTCTTTTGCGACATCTCTGAAACGATCTATTTATACAAAACTGAACTCTGGGCATTTACCTGTAAATTCAGGTCGAAATGAGTAACCTTCGGTAGGTGCTAACTCGCGGTTTGTTACAATTAGGACAATGTTTTTTTTCGGAAACTACCGGTATTTACGTCTACTTTATTTCATCTGTTGGCCATTTTTAGATCTGGCGACCAGGATCCGAGCTGCAGAGGAACAAGAAAAGCATGTGATTTTTGGCCAAAAATTGGAAAAAATCAGTGTTTTTTGAGAGGCCGTAATTTCTAGACTATTGTTGGTAGAACACCTTTTTTCTAGTTTTACGCAGAATTGTACCTACTTTAATTTTGGTAAGAAAACTTTAATCTCTGAAATGCACAGGAGAGCACCAATCCACTGCCATGTGATATTCTTCACCTTTTACCAAAAAAATTCCTGTGTTCCGGGACAAAATTCTGTTCACAGAACCTAACCCCTTATTATGCACCCCTAAATGAAGTATCTAATAAAAAAAAATTGATTAGCATTTCGAACTCGAAAGTTCATTGCCTCACTACCCGATTCGGGTAGTGTTTCTAGGTGGATAAATACTACCAGTGTGGGTCCACCACTCCCACGACGGGTCAACAACACGCAGTATTCCCCGAGCGGTCAACCATCCAAGTACTAACCGCGCCCAACACTGCTTAACTTCAGTGATCTAATGTTGATGACATTAGAGACCTGAAATATCAGGCGTATAACTTAATTTCTACCTTCTTTTCCTAGAAAGTATTTCATGTTATAAAATATATAAATATCAGATCAATCCTCGAAATATTGTTAATTATTTCCGATGACCTTGCGTCATCTATCAGGTAACATACGGATGCCATCACGAAAGAAACTTGGAGTCGTCAAACCGATAATGTTATCGATGAATTTTTGAACATTGTCCAGAGTTTGGGATCGCCTATCTACAAAAGCGTGTTGCATTAACTGTAACAGGTGATAATCGGATGGGGTCAAGTATGGTGAATATGCTGCGTGCTGGAGAACTTCCCAGCCCAAGTTTGAAATGGTTTGCTAAGTCGCGCGAGCAACATGAGGTCGAGCGTTGTCAAGGAGCAGCATAACTTTTCGTATTCCTTTCCCAATAAATGACCTTGATATATGAATGTTGTACTCTATTATGAGCTTTTAAAAACAGGTCAATCAGGGGTGACGGACAACTTTTCACGTAGCAACTTTGCACGTGCCCAACTGTGCACGTCGATGGCCGGACGGAGAACTGTGATAGGCAATATTCCGAAGATTGATCTGGTGTTTATATATTTTAGAATATAAAATATTTGTTTGATAAAAGGTAAAAATTAAGTTATACACCTAATACATAAAATTATAGATACAAAATCATGATTTTCACAGCATAAATATATATATTTTTTACAACTTGTAAAATCAGAAAAACTTGAGAAATTCTTGATATTATCAAAAATATAACATTATGTCTTTTATCTAAATAATAAATTAGTCCATTTTTCACATGCAATGATAATGCTATGGTTGGGAATCAAAGATTACTGGATCTCTTACCCACATATATAAAATAATAAGAAGAATATAAGCTTCTTATTATGTACATTGTACATCTTCTTCCTTTAAAGAACCTCCATATAGTTGAAAGTCTGAACAGTTGAATTTTAACTCTGGAGTAGATTTCGTGAGATAATAATATGGAATGAATTTCACCGAAACTTGAAGAATTTATTAACTAGCTTCTGTACTACAATCGCGAACAATATTCATTGCACTGCTTGTTTACCTTGATGTTTCACGACTGGCGGTGACAATTGTTACTTTCAAAGAAATTTTCATATAATTCAAACTTTTATGCGTGTAAAAAAACGCAGCTCTTATTTATGACCCATTCTTTTCTATCCTTTTCCAGTACTCATGGATCTGAGTTATACAAAGACATATTTTGAAATAGAAAATACTGAAAAACGTCCAAATTCAATTTATAATTCATTTTAGCAGTTGCGTGTCTACATTGTAATATAAAAGCTGTAAGGTGATTTCGATTTAGAAGACGTTCGCAATTTGTTGAATGTAATTGGTTTGTAGGAAGAAAGAAAGGACTGTCTAGTAGCTAGAAGGTCGTTTCTCACGACAAATGATCACTTTGACAACGATAGTTTGCGTGTTTGAGAATGCAGGTGCCAGGCAGTGCCTGTCTCAAATGAATTCTCATAATCTTGGTGTTTCATCGTCGTACGCAAATAACAAATCAAAATTAATGCTAACAATTTTTCTTTGCAAGCGCAACGTTGAAAAGAATTTCGAGGTTGCAAGCAATAAATTATAGTTGAGGTGCTCTTTGCACAACGAAAAGCATTTTGATTTGTAGCCCTGTAGCACTTATTCCAAATATTATTTCGCACAAAAATTCTTGAAAAAGTCAATAAATTTTCTCACTTTCACGGAAAATCATTACCGTGGTGTTTTTGGGGCTCCTGCATACTAGGATGATTCAAGAAAATCCTTTTTCAATTTACTGAAACAGTATTATGGAAACTCCTTCCTTTTGATCAGAAATAATAACAAGAAATAAAAAAATTGTCGAGATTGAAATTTAAATTTTTTAAATAATTTGTGTGTCCCCAGCATAAGAGTCCATGCAACGACCTCTGAAGATTTTCTGAAAATCCGAAAAAGGTTTACAATTTTCTCACGTAGGGCAAGAAAGTTATTTTCTTATGTTTGAGAAAATCTTTAAAAAAATCGTATACAAAAATTTGGCTTAACACCAGCATATAAGATAAAATTATTGCCCAAGTGGCGACGCTATGAATTTTTGTGCTGGTTTTGCGTGAAATTTACATATAATTTAGTCAATTCTGGTGCTAGAAGGTAATAAAAATGTATGATCACATATCTCACCCCACCTTCTTTTATCTCACTGACCCACTTAGACAAATCTTCTTGATAACCATGAATTAATAATGAGGGCGTCTGAGGTAATACTTACAATGAGAATAATTACATTACCCGTGTTAAAAATTTTTTTAATGCCTAACAAAGTTATGGTTTCTTCCTCGGATTGTCCAAGCTGAACACATTTTATATCCATTACCAAGAAAAAATTTTAGTATTAATAAATATAAACCGAATCTTGTCAAATGCTATTTTTGCACATTTAAAAAAAATTATAACTTATTGAAAAATTGGCAGGGTTCTTTGTCTTGTCACGCTGCGAGTTGCTATTTTAGCTTCAAATTCAAAAATAATTACTTGAATTATTCATAATGTGCGATAAAATTGTAAATTTCGTACTTAAAAAGATTTAATTACAGTTGAAAATGGATTTATCTATGTTGATTTTAAATCACTATTAACAATCATCACTATTTTTGCATAATACAATATTTTTTATGAAATGTCCAGTAACGCTTCATATTAATATTAATTGCACTAAAAAATAAGAGGATGTTTTTAAACTCTGAAGAAAAAATCAAATAAATGGTATAAATAGTCATTTTCCCCATATTTTTGAATATTTCTATCTATTCTGCATCCTTTTTTAAAAGATTTCTGGAATTTTTTGTTTTATCATAGAAGCATGTTCTGTCACGCGACCTTTAGCAGCCAGTTAGAAGTCATATTCATCACAATTGCTTTTCTTGATGTTTTCATTTCATTCTTTCATACTCTCATGGGTTACCTTTGTTTAACATCATATATTTAAGGTGGGTTGGAAATTTTTTTGTTTTGAAAAATTTCATTGTCTAAAATGGTCAGCAAGGTTGAGAATCGAATACTTGTAGCACCGTTGAAAAATTTTTATTCCTAAATAAAAAAAAGATGGGTCCGTGAGAATGTTTTTTTTTCTTAATGCACATATACATGCTAGGACAGCCCGAGAAAACTCGGACTAAATGAAAAGCTCCCATCATAGTGGTCTATGGAAAATTTTTATCTGATTTTTCTTATTTTTTAACCTCTGATAACAAAGAAACATCATCATAAGTAGCAAAGTTCATTTACTAACCTGCATCTACATGCCAATAACTTAAATTAAGTCGCCTTCAAATAAAAATGGATATTTTCAGGGTATGATGAACCCTGCACAAAAAAGAGCGATCGCATATCATTTATAATATAATTGCCAAGACTTTCCTAGCGATAGGAAATATGTGTGAAATTCTTAAAATTCCAAAGCGTATACCGTAAAGAAGCATATGTCTAAAACCTTTCATTTCTATGGCCCTCAAAGATATGTAAATAATTTTAGTAAATTTAGTAACTTTTTAGCTTGCTTAAGTATACGATAGCATAATAATTACGTGTCAGAGGAAATAAATTTATATATAATGTAGAAAAAAAACTGTAAATTTGAGCAAGTTCCAGAAAATATGCCCATTGCGGGACCGCAAATAAAAAAAAAATTTGAAATACTTGAAATTTGCTTGAAGTCCTTACTTTTAGTGAACCATATCAACTTTTTTATCACACTTCCACGAAAAATTCGAAGTTTTATGGCTGTATAGAGGCACAGAAAGTGGCTAATTTCAGGGCAGTAGACTTGCCGTGAAAATAGTAAAGGAAGCGTTAGCTACGGTTAATTCAGATTGGCGGCAGCGATTTTCCAGGACCATTTCGCTGGCCCTACCACCCACGCATATTCAACTTTTTCTGGGCCCAATATTTAGTGCAGAATTTGTTCAAATTTGTTCAACCAAAATTAGAATTTGTGCAACACTGAAAGTACCAGATAACTCAAAAAAACACTGGCGGGGCCAGCGAAACGTTTCGCTGGCCCCGACATTATCCAAAATCAACTTTATATGAGCGTATTATTTTCGTCTTAATTTGTTCAAATTTGTGCAAACAAAACCAACCCCTAAAAACTACCCCCTATGCGGCCAACACTATGGCGGGGCCAGCGAACGTTTCGCTGGCCCCGACATTATCCAAAATCAACTTTATATGAGCGAATTATTTTCGTCTCAATTTGTTCAAATTTGTGCAACCAAAACCAACCCCTAAAAACTACCCCCTATGCGGTCAACACTATGGCGGGGCCAGCGAAACGTTTCGCTGGCCCCGACATTATCCAAAATTAAGTTTATTTGAGCGTATTATTTTCGTCTTAATTTGCTCAAATTTGTGCAACCGAATCCAACCCCTAAAAACTACCCCCTATGCGGAAAACACTATGGCGGGGCCAGCGAAACGTCTCGCTGGCCCCGACATTATCCAAAATCAACTTTATATGAGCGTATTATTTTCGTCTTAATTTGTTCAAATTTGTGCAACCAAAACCAACCTCTCAAAACTATCCCCTATGCGGCCAACACTATGACGGGGCCAGCGAAACGTTTCGCTGGCCCCGACATTATCCAAAATTAACTTTATACAAGCGTATTATTTTCGTGTTCATTTGTTCAAATTTGTGCAACCAACTTCAATCCCTAAAAACTACCCCTTTTGCGGCAAACAATATGGTGTGGCCAGGGAAACGTTTCGCTGGCACCGATATTGTCAAACATCAACTTTATATGTGCGTATCATTTCCGTCATCATTTGTTCAAATTTGTCCAAGCAACTCCAGCCCCTAAAAACTACCCCTTATGTAAGGAATACTTTGGCGGGGCCAGAGAAACGTCTCGCTGGCCCCGACATTATCCAAAATTAACTTTATATGAGCGTATTATTTTCGTCTCAATTTGTTCAAATTTGTGCAACCAAACCAACCCCTAAAAACTACCCCCTATGCGGCCAACAATATCGCGGGCCAGGGAAACGTTTCGCTGGCACGGATATTGTCAAAAATCAACTTTATATGAGCGTATTATTTGCGTCTTCATTTTTTCAAATTTGTGCAACCAAATAAAACCCCAAAAATTACCCCCTATGCGGCAAACACTATGGCGGGGCCAGCGAAACGTTTCGCTGGCCCCGACATCCAAAATCAATTTTATATGAGCGTATTATTTTCATCTTAATTTGTTCAAATTTGTGCAACTAAATACAACCCCTAAAAACTACCCTTTTTGCGGCAAACATTATGGCGGGGCAAGGGAAACGTTTCGCTGGCACCGATATTGTCAAAAATCAACTTTATATGGGCGTATCATTTCCGCCTTCATTTTTTGCAATGTGTGCAAGCAACTCCAGCCCCTAAAAACTACCCCTTATGTAAGAAATAATTTGGCGGGGCCAGAGAAACGTTTCGCTGGCCCCGGCATTATCCAAAATTAACCTTATATGAGCGTATTATTTTCATCTCAATTCGTTAAAATTTGCGCAACCAAAACCAACCCCTAGAAACTACCCTCTATGCGGCCAACAATATCGTGGGGCCAGGGAAACGTTTCGCTGGCACATATATTGTCAAAAATCAACCTTATATGAGCGTATTATTTCCGTCTTCATTTGTTCAAATTTGCGCAACCAAATAAAACCCCTAAAAACTACCCCCTATGCGGCAAGCACTATGGCGGGGCCAGCGAAACGTTTCGTGGGCCCCGACATTATCCAAAATCAATTTTATATGAGCGTATTATTTTCATCTTAATTTGCTTAAATTTGTGCAACCAAATACAACCCCTAAAAACTACCCCTTTTGCAGAAACATTATGGGGGGCCAGGGAAACGTTCCGCTGGCACCGATATTGTCAAAAATCAACTTTATATCGGCGTATTATTTCCGTCTTCATTTGTTCAAATTTGTGCAAGCATTTCCAGCCCCTAAAAACTACCCTTATGTAAGAAATACTTTTGCGGGGCCAGAGAAACGTTTACCTGGCCATAGGGTTTGCCGCATAGGGGGTAGTTTTTAGGGGCTGGATTCGGTTGCACAAATTTGAACAAATTAGGACGGGAATAATACGCTGACATAAAGTTGATTTTGGATAATGTCGGGGCCAGCGAAACGTTTCGCTGGCCGCACCATAGTGTTGGCCATACAGGGGATAGTTTTTAGGGGTTGAAGTTGATTACACTTTGAACAATTTAAGACGAAAATAATACGCTCATATAAAGTTGATTTTGCATAATGTCGGGGCCAGCGAAACATTTCGCTGGTCCCGCCATATTTTTTGCCGTATTGGGGGTAGTTTTTAGGGGTTGAAGCTGGTTGCACAAATTTGAACAAGTTAAGACGAAAATAATACGCTCATATAAAGTTCATTTTTGGATAATGTCGGGGGCAGCGAAACGTTTCGCTGACCCCGCCATAATGTTTGCCGCAAAAGGGGTAGTTTTTTGGGGTTGAAGTTGGTTGCACAAATTTAAAAAAATGAAGGCGGAAATAATACGCTCACATAAAGTTGACTTTGGATATTTGCGGGGTCAGCCAAACGTTTCGCTGGCCCCGCCATAGTGTTTGCCGCATAGGGGGTAGTTTTTAGGGGTTGGATTTGGTTGCACAAATTTGAACAAATTAAGACGAAGATAATTCGCTCATATAAAGTTAATTTTGGATAATGTCGGGGCCAGCGAAACGTTTCGCTGGCCCTGCCATATTGTTTGCCGTATTGGGGTAGCGCTTAGGGGTTGGATTTGGTTGCACAAATTTGAACAAATTGAAACAAAGTAATACGCTCATATAGAGTTGATTTTTGACAATATCGGTGCCAGCGAAACGTTTCCCTGGCCCCGCCATAATGTTTGCCGCAAAAGCGGTAGTTTTTAGGGGTTGAAGTTGGTTGCACAAATTTGAACAAATGA